>PVIR01009964.1:0-51916 GCA_004026965.1 Petromus typicus
GGCCTGTATTGATGTCAGTCAGATACTTAGAAAGTGAGAGAGGGCTGCACAAGGACGCCACATCTGTTGCTCTCACTCTGTCAGTGTGCAGAGCTGTGTGTAGGAATAGGCCGTTCAGTATCGTCAGGAGCATCGTGTTCTCAGGGACCTGGATGTTATAAAACACATAATTCTGATGTCGTGCAATGATTGTTTGCTTCTGACACACATTAGAGGGGCCAAACCCTGAAGGCTTAATGCCAGATTCATTTGACCTCTAAATCACAACTATCTGTAACTTAGTATGTTTTTATTTAAATAAATTCCTCTTTGTAAATCAAATTTAAGGTTGGACCACCGACTGCGTATAGCTTGAAACCAAAGAATCTCTTTATTGAGTTTCTTCAAAGATCTCCTTACCCTGTCTTGTTTTTCCAATTAAAAAAATGTGCTTGCCTTGACCTCTTCAGCTTCTGACAGTGCCCAAATGCGTTGGGTTTTAGGAAGGAAAACAAGCCTCGCTGGCCGCAGACTTCTCCATCACTCAGTTTAAGCATCTCGGCCGGCTGCTCATGGTGCATGGGCGGAACAGCTACAAGCGCTCAGCCGCGCTCAGCCAGTTCGTGATCCACAGGAGCCTGTGCATCAGCACCATGCAGGTAGGTGGGCCGCTGGCTCCCCATGCAGGGCGCCTGTGTCTGCGTGGTCCCCCGAACCAGCCTGTTCACAGCCCGGCCCAGTGGGGGTGGAGCCTAGGGATGAGGCCTGGCATTCTGCTCCTGACTCACTTTGCCACCCAGGTTCCACAGTGTGTATTTGCTCACTTTGTCCCTCCCCCACTCCTTCAAAGTCTGCCGTCAGATAGCCGAGAGTGTCGAAGGAAGGAAAGAAACATTTTGGGGTGTTGCTGGCTGTATTCCTACTGGGCCTCGAGGGGCAGAAACTGCTGGGTTCATGGTGAGACCACAGAAGTGAGGCATCCTGGAGGCCACTTTGCAACGGTCCCACTGAATACGAGTCCCCATCGCTCCAGGACTCCGTCTTTCCACCTGTAAAGTGGGGGCATGGGAGATTCCTTGCCCTTGGACTTGGCGACTTTGGAAAAGAATTTTCTGAGGCATTGGCATTGGCAGCATCCCCAGTGACTAATAGAATGAGACAGGGTGGGATGTAAATAGAAGGTAACATTTTAATCTGTGGGCAGGTGTTTGATCGCGCGTGCAAGGCAGTCTGCTGACAGAATCTGAGAGTTCACTCTCCACGGGCATCTTCCAGGCCTGTTTGCCTGATCTTATGTTGTAAATATCAGTCGCATTTGTGAATGGAGGCTTACAGTGGTTTTCATCCAAAAAATCTAAAGCCAAACAGCTGGTGTGGCTCATCAGACCACATCTATACTTTTAATTTATGTTAATCAGTTGAGCTGGGTACTGCTGTGGTTTCACTCCCTGGGAGATAAATGAGCTTGTTCCTGGGAACAAACCCAAAAGCCGGCCCAGATGAGCTGATGGCTGTAATGCCCGGATGTTACCATTCATCTAGATCCAGAGAAAAATTCCAGAATGAGGCAGGTTCCTGGTGCCCGGAGGCTGTCTTTCCTCCTGTCCACTGTCTGAATGGATCAGGATCGCGCCTGGCAGGTGTGGACACCACATTTTATTTCCCGACAGTGGCCTTGTCTAGCAAAGGCTTTGGGGCAGCGTGGCCTGTGGAGAGCCGGGGCTTCTGACGTCCCTCGCAAAGCGGACACCAGTTTCTTGAGGGTTTGACACACTGTCCTCTAGGGCAGAGGTCATCTGAAAGAGTACTTTCCTGCCAAGATTCTAGAATGTGACCCAGGACCCTGGGCCCTGGCACCTGGGGGGCACTGTGTCCAGTGAGCATGGCGCTCCACGTGCTCGTGTCCTGCCCGTGGCGGGTGCTCCAGGAAGTGCCATCTGATCGCCACCTGCCCAGCCTCCCTCAGAGTTACTGTTTGCAAAGCCTCTTTCCTTCGGTTTTGTCCTTCTACAAATGAGCGTGGAGATGGCTGCCTTTCTCTTAGCCCATAGATGCCCAAGAAAGGACTGTGGGGAGTGTCAGGCCAGGGTCGTCTTCCTAGCTGGTCTTTGTGGCCGGTCGCCGGTGTCTTCCAGATCCGGACACAGACGCTTCTGTGATAGATCTATGGATATCTCCTCTGCTTTTGTCTCATTACAAGAGCGGCTTTACAAGTGCTGTTTAAAAAATTACCCCCGACACTCAGACGCGCCCCAGCTGCTGCACTGGCCCTGGGAAGCTGTGGTAGAAATGCCGCAGCGCTTCTCATGTCTGCTTCCGCGCCGTGGTGTGTGCCATGTGCTGCATGAGTCGGCAGTAGTTGGGAGCCGTCTGGACCGTGGGTCCCGGGGACCGGGCTGGCTGGCGTCCTGCAGGGCCGGCTCCTGCGCCCGCTGCCCACTGTAGGATGTAGGTGGCCTTCTGGCTCGAGCTGTGTGGTCTAGAGCAAGCCAGATAGCCTCTGCCTCACCTCCCCGCCTGTGTAATGGGGCCAGCAGGATGGTCCCTCTGGTAGGCCGGTCCTGTACGTCAGGTGCTTGCGCCGTACGTGCAGGGTCTGGGCCTCCCGTTCTGCGCGTGTTGGTGACACCCTCCTCCCCCCGTGCAGGCTGTGTTCTCCTCCGTGTTCTACTTCGCCTCTGTCCCTCTCTACCAGGGATTCCTCATCATCGGGTAAGGGAATCCAGCGAGGTGTTCATGTTGTATGCGACTGGTGTAATGTGCCCCCGAGGGAGGAGGAACACGAGCCTCCCGGTCCCTGGTCACCTCGGACCGGTGCTCCCTGGGAAGAGGTGAGGTTTCAGGCCTCTGACTCCGCCAGGCTTTGAGCCTCAGTGAAGCCCCTGACCGGGTTGGACAGGTGGAGCCCTGTGAGGCCAGGGCGGCGAGACCGGGTGGGAGGGTCACAGGCTCAGCGGTGCTACCACAGTGGCCTCCTGGCTGGCACCGAGCCCTTCAGGAAGTCAGAGCCCAGTACAGGCAGAGCCGTGCCCCGGAGGACAAGCACATGCTAGCTGGGCCTGAGTGCCACGGGGATGAAGGGCTGTCCCTTAGACACTTGCTGTCACAGCCACCCCATCCTGTGCCTTTTGAGCCTTGCTGAGAAGGTGCCAGGCTGGCTTCCCCGGGCAGCCGGAGTCTGTTAATGGTGCCCTAGGAACACACAACTACCCCTGCCTCTGCAGAGCTCGTCCCGTCTGAACGGCACGGGGTCCCCTCCGCTTCTCACTGGGGGAACGCGGCGCCTCTGGCAGGTCCTGGCAGAGTAGAAGAGCGAGCCAGCTCAAGCCTTTTTCACGCACCCCCTCTCCCCGTCCCTCAGTCCCGCTGCCCTGGTGTGGCTGACCCCACACCCGCCTCGGGACCTCTGCACGGGCCGCCCTTGCTCCCTGGCCTGCTCTTCGTGCAGGTACTGGCATGGCCGGCTGCTCCTCTTAGATGTTTGCTCAGAGGTCCTACTCTCTGGCCGTGCTCTCTGAGTGTGCACCTTTCACCCCGTGTGCTCCCACCACACACACACACACACACACACACACACACGTCTTATTCCTTTCCCATTTCATTTTCCTCTTTAGCATTGGCCTCATGACACCATAGGTCGCTCAATTCAGAAACCAGCACTCAGAGTGTCAGGGGTGAGGTCTGTGTGCTCCCTGGATGGCGGGCTGGGCACATCCGTGACAGTCACGCGGCGCACTGGTGTGGGAAGACGAGGGTGCGGGCGGGCTCCATCCAGGGCCAGCGCCGTCCCGCTCTCTCCCCAGGTACTCCACGATTTACACCATGTTCCCCGTGTTCTCTCTGGTCCTGGACAAGGACGTCAAGTCGGAAGTCGCCATGTTGTACCCGGAGCTCTACAAGGACCTGCTCAAGGTGACCGACCCCTGCCTGGCTCTTGCCCTCCCCTCCTCCCCTCCACTCTTCCCTTCCCCCTTTCCCCTCTGTGTTCCTTCTTTCCCCCCTCTTCTTCCTTGTACTTCACACGGACCCCCGTGTCCGACCACCCTTGAGGGGGCTGCTCCTACTTTGGGGGCAAGTGTGGGACTTTAGTTTTTACTTAAAGTAGTGTAGATTCCCAGGTAGAGAACATGAAATGTTGTAGTCGTGTGCAGAGTGAAAACAAGGACAGCTTTTCTAAAACTACTCCTTCCGCTACCCAAAAGTGCCTGCGCTAAGTGCGTATGCGGTTTCCTGCATCTTCTGGGCCTTCCCCTGAGAGGCAGGCTTGTTCCCCTCTGCCATTGGCTGCTTCCTTGTGTTGGTCCGGATGAGGACGGGCAGGTGGCCCTGTGTGGGTCGGGGAGGGGACCTGTCTCACCTTCCTGTCTCTCCTTTAGGGACGCCCGTTGTCCTACAAGACGTTCTTAATCTGGGTTTTGATTAGCATCTATCAAGGTAAGGACCGGAGCCACCTGTTGCCCTGAGCTTGATCCAGGAGTCTCCTTCCAGCCTGTGGAACACGAGGAGAGACCACAGGACCAGCAATGGGAGCAGGGAGTGTGGCGGCAGGGTGCAAAGTCAGACGCAGCAGGGAGTGTGGCAGCGGGGCGAGAAGTCAGATGCACAGTGCTGGCTGACTGTAGGGCGGCGAAGTCGGGGGGAGTCTTAACTCCTGCAGGACAAGTGTCCCCAATCCGAAGTGCTCCTGACTCTGAAACTTCCCTAACCCTGAAATGACACCACAGTGCAAAACCCCACACTCAACCTCAGGGCAGAATGCAGGCGCACAACAAATCCTGTATGTCGCAGCTGTCAGTTAAGTGTGTGTGGTGTGAATGATACATGCATTTCATGTGTAGACTGGACTCCCTCCCTCGAGATACCTTGTTAAGTACATGCATATATTTCAAACATCTGAAAAAGTCCAAAATCGAAAGCACTGTGGTCCCACGCGTTTGGATTAGGGATACTCAGCTTGTACTAATTGAAAACTGGCCCCATGTTGGATCCATGTTGCAAAAAGCTGTTTCTTTCCCGGATGTTCAAGCCCTTTGCTAAGAGTACGATCCAGTCAGGGTTTTTGAAAAACTTACGTTCAGTGGCTGCTAGACAAGGTCCTATAGGCTGGAGTGGTAAAACAATCTGTTGGAGACTAAAAAGAAAATAGCAGCAGTCTATTGAATTTAGCTTTTTCTCATTTTTTTTAGAATTTTTGTTATGTGTGTTTTACAATACACACATTATTTATATAGTGCTGCTACTATTTTTGGATACCCAGATAGGTATACATATAATTTATAAATGAACATATATATTTGGGTTCTCACTCTTACTTTTTTTTTTTTTAACCAAGGTACGGTACAATAATTTAAAAAAAACTTTTAGAGGGGCCGGGGAGTTAGCTCAGTGGTTCTGGCGCCTGTCTTGGAAGCGCAAGGGCCCGGGTTCAATTCCCCGGTAACCACATACCATACTTGGCATGGAGACTCACACCCAGCAGCAACCAGTACCACATACCACAGTGCCAGGCGTGGTGGCTCACGCCTGTATTCCCAGCACTCGGGAGGCAGAGGCAGGAGGATTGTGATGTGAGTTTGAGGCTGAGCTCAGGGCCAGCCTGAACCACAAAGCGAGACCTTGTCTCAAAAAACCTAAAAAAAAAAAAAAACCTTTTAGAGCCACTGAGTTTCTTGGCACAGGGTTAAATTGTCCTTGAAACCTTGTGTTTTAAAGAAAGATACCAAAGTGTAAGGCGTGCACGTGGTTTATTGTAATCGATGGTCTGCTGCTCTGGCTCTACAAGGCAGCCACCTCAGAGGCCAGCGTTTTGTGTCTCTGCTGCCCCGCATAATGCCCTCGTGCTGCTCGTATTTTGAGTCAAATGGGACATGGTTCAGTCTCTGGGGCGCAGGGAGCCTGATGCCCCATCTTCTGGTACACCCTTGCTCCCCTCAGCAGCTCTGTGCGTCTCCCTGTTTCTTTCTGGAGCACTCTGACTGTGTGTGCACGCGTGCATCTGTGTGTTAGAACAACAGCATTACCTCATCGTCCTGACGGTCCTTGGTGACCAGTCCGAGGTGGGGACTGCATCCCACAGCTGCACAGCAGATCCCAGCATCTTTGCACCCAAAGTCTGGAACTCCCATGTCCCCCTTCACCCCTGGTACCTTCAATGTCAGAGTGCACATTTCTGGGGGTGGCGCGTGTGGTGCCGGCCTCCCCCAGGGACATACTCTCTGTGGCATTCCCAGGGAGCACCATCATGTACGGGGCGCTGCTGCTGTTTGAGTCGGAGTTCGTGCACATTGTGGCCATTTCCTTCACGTCGCTGATCCTCACCGAGCTGCTCATGGTGGCGCTGACCATCCAGACCTGGCACTGGCTCATGACGGTGGCCGAGCTGCTCAGCCTGGCCTGCTACATCGCTTCCCTGGTGTTCTTGCACGAGTTCATCGGTAAGACCCGAATGTGCGAGCCCACCTCCAGCACCAGGGCCCGGGCCGTGGTCTCCAGGCCCTTTCACTCGCGGCCGTCCACTTCTTCCTGGTGTGCCCTCGGAGCCAGCGGTGGTTTGAATCAGCTGGGGATGCGATCTCAGACTAGAGTGCGTGTGTGCTTGCTGCCATGGCTGGGGATTGAACCCAGGACCCTCGCCCGGTGCTCCATCTCCAGCCCCACTTTTTAAATATTCTGAGACAAGTTCTCACTGCGTCACTACTTGCTCAGGATGGGCTTGAACCTGAGATTGTCCTGCCTCAGCCTCTCAGAGTGCAGGAATTACTAGCCTGTATGGCCATGCCCCCAGTTACTTATTTAGTAGTATTGGGGACGGAAGCCAGAGCCTGACACGTGCTGCACCAGTCCTCTGTTACCGAGCTACACCCCAAGCTCCAGAGTGTTTTAAAGACCATATGGAGGCAGATAGTGTGAAGGAAGTAGGTCATTTATTTCCATAAGCACAGTGGCCCCCCGGGTCTTCGGGTTCCACCAACCGCAGACCCAGAATATTTGAACAAACGTGGAGCCATCGTCCTGCAGGGTGAGCGATGTGCCCGAGGCTGCAGAGGTGGGAGCAGGGTGAGGTGAGGCAGACACACCTGGCCCCAAATGGAAGTGTGGGGATGTTCAGCCGGAGAGCAGCCCCCAGGGAGGGGTTTCTGTGTCCCTTTGCTGGCTCTGGGCTCAGAGCCATCACCCCACCTCTGGGGATGGATTCAGCTTTCTCCCTCTTGAAGCTGACCTCTCACTCATCCTAATGTGTTGTGGCCATCCAGCCAGTCCTCACGTGTCCACCGTAGCACGGTCCCCGCCAGCCACCAGGTGTCCCCTCCATGCAGGGCTGCTGTCTGCTGAGCCAGGTGCTCACACTGGCCCGTGAGCGTGAGCACGGACACTCAGGTGTCTATGAGAGAGGCACAGTCTGTGTCTCATGGGACCCGCATCTGGGTCCCCTCGCCAAGATGCTCGGAGCCCCCCAAGGGGAGCACGTCACCTTGGAAGGCCAGCAGGGAGGTCACAGATGGCCCATTTTACTTCTGCATTTTCACACAGGCAGTTAAATCCTGTCCACATTGCTTAACTGATTTTCTGTACTGAGGAGAGAGCCGGAGCCCAAGGCTGGTTCCCTGCTAGCGCTTCTCTGACCGGCAGGACTCCTGGGGAAGGCTGTAGGCATGGCACCTGAGGGAGGCCTGCCACAGTGGGGCACGGTGGCTGGACCCAGGAATTCTCCACCAGGTGCTATGGCCACATCTCACCTGGCTAAGGAGTGGACGTGTCGCTCTCCATCTGTGTAAGGTCCAGTGTCAGGGATACCCAGGAACCCGTGGCCTTGAAGTGTCATAGAGGAGGTGTGTTCAGGGGAAGTGGGCTGCGAAGGCTTTACGGGAGCAGGAACAAGGAGGCCTGAGGAGCTCTGCCTTACTGCAGGAGCATCTTTGATGAGGGGTTGGCCTCAGCTTCCCAGAGCCGCTTGTGAATTTCTTAATAAAGGCAGAAGGCACACGGGCAGGAAGTGACGGGTTAAAAGCATCAAGCAGGTCCTTCCTGTCTTCCCGAATAGGTTCAGTGAGCACCTGCTGCGTGCCCTTGGGCTAGGGCCCTCAGGGACCTCGGGTGGCCTTCCACACAGAGCGGCCACAGTGCCGGGTGAGCGAGTGCTCCGTAGGTGCACTTTGCAGGTGCTTCGTGGATGCCAGCTGTGTTTCCACACCCTGAGCTCGGGAGGTGGGGAGGAGGTTTCCTCCGGCGGCAGTGGCAGCCAGTGCTGAAAAGTGCAACTGTGTCCACTCTCAGAACTCTTATCACCCCTGGTCTGGCCTGACAGAGGCCCCACGGGAAGCCGGTTTGAATAAGGGATGCTGTGCCACAGGTCCGCGTGGTTGCTGTTTGTAGCCGTTTCTGAGATGGAGGGAAAAGTTTCTGGAAAGCGGAACCCTATGTCTGAATGTCACTTTGTGCTCCCCAGTGGCTGCGTTTAGAAAGAAACTCCACACTGTAGAAGTCCAAATCAGAAACACCTGTAGTTTTATTTTCCTACTGTAGTTGTTGAAAAATCTTACTGTACTGAGCAGGAAGCTACCGGATCAGATCACAGATGAGGGAAAGCGAGGAAAACTGAACTGACAGGTTGTGTGCTGCTGGACCACTTCTTCCCTTCGGGAGTGAGTCGGGGACACGAGCTAATACCAGGGGCTGTGAGTTTGTGAGGGAAACAGCTTTTCTTTGGCTACCACCGTGGCTGCTCCTCGATCGTGTTCCGCCTTCCAGAACATTCCGGGCACTCACTGTGTCTTCTTCTGGCTTGCAGATGTGTACTTCATCGCCACCCTGTCGTTCCTCTGGAAAGTCTCTGTCATCACTCTGGTCAGCTGCCTTCCCCTCTATGTCCTCAAGTACCTGCGGAGACGATTCTCTCCCCCCAGCTACTCGAAGCTCACCTCATAGGCTGTGTGCGGGGCCTTTCTCGGTGGACGGAGTTCGAGTTCCATTTGTATTAACCGCCACCTGTGGATTTTGCAGTAATTGCTAACACGTGCAGTTTTGATGTGGCGAGGCCGTGCCCTCGGGAGAGTCCTCACAAGGAAGACGGGGGCGGGTCCTGAGGGGCCACACACACCTGTCGGACCCCTGTTGTCACACGGGAGTAGCAGTGACTGACCAAACAGGTGGCTCACCTGAGCTGTGTGGGTCACTGTGTAGGCTTCCTTATGACTTGAATTTTGTTGTCATGTGATAAAACTTTCTGTCTAGTTGAAGGTTATGGAAGGCTTTTTTTTAAAAAACAGTCCTATCGTAATGTGTCCTCTTTAAGTCTCTCACTCTTAAAAAGTGGTTTCAGAAAAACAGTTCTCAGTGTAGGTGTGAGAGGCCAACATGGTGACATTCGATAAAAAGTCACCCGAATGATAATTCCATCCGGATATGCAAAACGTGTTCCTTAAGCCTTGTTTTGGAAGAGCCCTGGATTCCTAGGGTCCCAAGCGTGGCCACCGGGAGAGCGAGGGTGGGAGGGGCCCAAGCCCAGCAGGCCAGTTAGCGTCACCTGCCGCCTCCTCAAGGAGTTCCTGCTTCCTTGGGAGCCGGTGACGGTTACAGAGCCAGTGGCCGTCCAAGGACACCGTCTGCCACTTGGCAGCATGTTGTTCTGGCAGGAAACATTCCATCGAAGAGCCCTTCCATGTGTCGACAGGGTGATAAGAGATTCAGCTAATTCTTTCGACAGACCCTCGGCGGCTGAAGCGAGAAGGGCAAGGGGCACCGGGCTCTGCTCTTCCCCTGCAGCCCGTTTCCTGTAGGAGGAGTTAGTTACTGAGGCCAAGCTCACAAAGGCAGCAGCCTCTTTCCATTCCTCAGCGGCAGCCCTCAGAGCCAGGAGCCCCTGGGGAGGAGGCCCGGCTGCAGCTCGGGGACCTGGGATCAGCTCCCCCCGGCTGCAGTTTGCCAGGGAGTGTGCTGAAAGGCAGCCGGGGGGAGCTGCTCCCCTGCCAGGCCGGGCTGTGCGCACGTGTGTTTCTTATAAAGCGTGGCTGCCGCTTGCAGAGGGAGAAGGGAGCTTGCAAGCGTTGGACGTGGCAGGGCATTCCTGGTCTGCAAGTCACTTCTTGTTCAAGGCACATGTGTGTGCCATAAGGGTTAAGTGGTGGGTCTAAAAGACTCGAATGTGGCACTGTCCCAGATTTCTGTGAGTGCACACCCTTTAGACCTGCAGTGTGGCGCTATGTGTGTGCCGCGGGCTGGCTGTGATGCCCTCTGTCTACCTGCCCTGGGGAAACTTGCCATCGAACACTCGGAGACACACACGCAGGACACCCAGCTTGACTTTGGAATGCTCCTGATACACTTGTATTTTGTGTCCCCCCATGAATGCTTCCGAGAATGATAGCAAGTTGCAGGGATGGCTCGGTCGGCTGCGGACATCACTTCTGTCTTTGTTTTTAAGACTCTAGTTTTGCAGCGTTCGCCGCCTTCCAATCTTTTCGTTTCTGCCTGAGAGAGCAGCTTCATGGCACGGACGCATCGCACTGCGTGAGGAAGGCCGAGCCAAGGACTTCTTCACTGAGCAGTTTGATGTGGTTTCAGAAATAGAGGAGAGAGTTTTGTTCCGTGATTCGAGCCTCTCTCTCTTCTCAGTCAGCCTGTGGAATCGGAAGTCTTAAGATAGCTCTGCACTGCGTTCGCAGACCCGAGCCAGCCTGGTTCACAGAGCCCGGCCACGGCTCCTGCAGCCCGCTCACGTGGGCCCCTCGCTGGGCGACTGTCCATGTCTGCAGCAGGTGGAGGGAACAAATCTGGTCCCTCTGGTCTTTTCCTTAGCCCAGTTTCCATTGAGTCAGCACTCGGAGTCCCACTCGAGACCCCCAAGGGTGGAAGCGTGTCAGAGAGGCTCCGAGGCCACAGCGGAAGTCAGGAGGTCCGACAGTGTCCCCCATGGTGCCCTCCGTGGTTCCCCAGGGCTGAGACCCTTGTGAAGGGATCCCCGTCAGCCTTTCCCGGGTCACCTTGGTCAGGGGGGAGGACAAAGAGAGCAGACACTCGAGCTGGTGTGAAGATACTCTCGGGCCTTGTACTCACAAACACACCAGTTCAGTTGTGCATCTTGTGGGAACAGCACCACTGACACCTGCTGGGGGACCCAGGGGACCCACGAATCGCAGCACCTGCACCCCCTGCCTCCACCCAGGCAAGAGCTTCTGTTGTTATTATTGTTCTATGATGAAACCTTTTTTGATGATGGTTACAGGTGAGAGTCTCTTGTTTTCTTTTTCCGGTTCAGAACTTTTCTTAAGAAACTGACCCTCCAGCCCCCCATCTTTTGGACAGTTTTGAGCCTGAGTTAGCACTGTGTATATACGAGTTGTGACAGGCGAGGTGAGATAGACGCTAACTCGAGTCACTTGCAAGGCCTCTGGAGGCTTCGTAATATCGGAGCAAACTCGTGTTTCCAGCCGCATTTTCTGTTGGTTCTCTGCTGAAAAATCTAGGTTTTACTGACAATGCTTTGAAGTGTATTTTGAACCATGTGCTCACTGGAAATTGATATGTGAATGCCCATGTTTTTTGCCAGGCTTCTGTTTTGGTACTTTGTCCTGTTTTTACTGGGGTGAGCCTAGTTATGCCCACCAATGCCTTGAAGGGCAGCATTTTAAACTTTTGCCAAAATTTCAGACGAGATCTTAAGGCCCATCCTCTTTAAAGCAAATGCCTGTCGGACATTTTTATCTTGAACCTCTCTGTTTGTGTGAAGTGTGTATGTGTTTATGATGTCATCTTGAGTTTTGGGAAGGAATATTTGGTTATTCATTGCATTAGAATTCCATTCCTACCAGCTCTATTTTTGTTTTTAAAATATACAAAGAGCTTTGTAAGTACATTTTATTTCTTCCACTTTGTTTTAATATAAGGAAGCTTTCTGGCTTTCTGTACTTGAAATATTTTCATTATGCTCATTTTTTTTTCTTAGAAATAAGTGATTACTTGCTTTGGGGTGGAACTGCAAACCTACCACTGTGTGGGCACACGCCCTGCCCAGAGCCAGGTGCCTCTGCCTCCTCTAGCACCCGATGGTTCAGGCAGCCCGAGCACGGAGCTGGGCAGCAGCAGGGAGTGTTGTGTGGGGTGAGGAGGGGCCGTGTCGGGGCTCAGAGTGTGCACAACTCATCACTCTGCTGCGTGGGCTCACTAGTGAGCTCACGGTTCCCTCCTAGCGATCTGTCTGTGCATCCCTCGCGGCGGGCGCGCGCCAGGGCAGCGTTTTTGATTAGAGGAACGCTCGGGCGTGGTATGCTTTAATTTAGTACAAACATCCAGATGATCCACGTTCTCCGTTCTGTGATGACACACATGTGATCCTCCGTGTTTCTGAGCAATTCCACTTTCATTCTTTGCCAGCATGGCCCATTGCCCAATAAAGCTTGTGTATTTTCCGCCTGTGGGGATCATTTTAATTTGCACAGGAACATGAATTCTGGTGATGAAATGAGGACTTTTTATTACAACGCTATTATGTGCTTATCTTGTGGTGCATAAAATGTAAAGAACTTGTTCCCAGTTTTAAAAAACTTGATTTCAGAGAAAAAAAAGTCAATGCATGTTATTTATTATTCTGTGCTGTTGTCCATTCCAAACATGTCAAAATTCAAAAAGTGATTGATATAAATGGAAAAAAAGGTGAAAAACATAAGATTCATATTGTATTTATATCCACAATGCTCAATGGCTTTGAAATCCTTTATTTTTCTATAATCAAAGGAAGAAAGATCTAAGGATGTAAAGAGGTTTTTAAGCTGATGTACCAGGAAGCAGGAAACTGTTAATCCAGACCCTCCAGCCAGAGTCAGATGTGCACCTGTAGCAAGAGGTACACAGATGAAGACATTTCCCATTGTTAGACCGTGGGAGGGGCCTGCTGTCAGACACCCCACAGCACACACAGCTCCTGCGTCTAAGGTGACCTGACCCCAGGTGTCCAAAGCACTGAGATTAAGGCCTCATTTAAAAGGCAGGTTATCAGTTTACCCTTTGTGGGCATTTGCAAGAGCTCCTCATGTCAGGAAACAAATTAGCTGTCCACATGGTGTCATAGACCCTGAGGGCTGCTGACCTCTCTTCATCAAAAGGCCCTTTCTTCTGTTTATCTATTAGAAAGAATTATGGTTGCGTCACCCTTTCCACCAACTGGGGCTGCCCTGGCGCAACGAGGGTGGAGGAGGAGCAGGATCCGCCTAAGCGCAGGGAAATTCCAGCCCAGGGCGGTATGACCCTGGCCGCCAGGGGGCAGTCGAGGATCGGAAGACGCTAGGGCTTCTGTTTACTGCAGCTTCCTTTGCGTGCCCAGCTGCCCGGGGTTTCCAGGCGCTGTTTTCATGGCTTCAGAATTTTCTTCATGGCCGATGCCCCCGTCAAGACAGATATTTCTTTTTATGCTGTTGACCAGGAATTTTTGCTGGACTTAGAGGGAAAAAAATAGCTGGGGGAGGAGGGAGGATATGGGAGCTGAATATTCATTTGATCTTAGACGTTTGCATTTTTGAGTAACTGGCAGCCGAGAAGCCTTGCCCAGCTCCGTTTTTGAACTAATAAGGTTAGGAGACGCAATGTTCCAACAACTCAAGTACTTTAACTGTTTTTGTTATGAAACTTTTCAGAGTGACATGAAATCCTGCGGTATTTGCAAGGAGGCCTATAAATGATGGATTTGCTCACCTCAAAATAGAACTGTAGCCGCTCCAGACTTTCCAGAAGTTAGAATACAGTAACAGAATTCATTCAGGACTTGCTAATTTCCGACTTGAAATGGATTACATAACAGAGTGGCCCGCCTTCACGCCTCTCGAAAGTACCCATGAAGCGATGGTGAAATCTATCATTAAAAGCTAGAAATAGCTCTGCTAGACTCTGGGAAAAAGATGAGTTTTTTTCTGACCCCCCCCCTTTTTTTCACCCAAACATTGCATAATGTTAAAAAAGTCAAATCTTTCCGTGGGATTTAATTTCATTCTCCATGTGGCTGTGGTCAGAGGGGTAACTTAAACCCTTCAGGGGCTGGTGGATTTTTGGGGGATCACGCATTCCCAGATCAGTTTTCACCCAAAGCCTTGGTGGAGAGTCCGCTGATCCTAGGGTTTCTCCTTCCCTCCCTCTGTGGGCGACTCATCTCCACCCCTATATCTTCAGGAAGAGCGGGGGCAGAGCTGCTGGCGGCGCGATGCCCAGACAAAGTCCCCTCTGCAGACCAGGCCGAGTTTCTGACTCGGACACAGGTTCCCCATCTCTCGGGGGAACTCACTAACCCCCGAGACCGTTACCCACAACCTGTGCTTGCTGACCACCGGGTCCCATTTCCCAGAGTTCAGCCTGTAGGTTCTCTCTGCTCACAGTATGAACTTGCTGTTCGAAGCCTCTGTTGTCCTCTTGCAAGTGATTTAGGAGGAGGGCGCTGTGGGGCGTGCGGGCATTTTATTTGCCTGCCTGGTATTTGCTGAGCTCCCGCTGTCTGTCTGGCACTGTTGGGTGGGCTGGATGTGCGACTGAGAACAGGGCACACAGTCCTCCCCCTCAGAGTGGTTGCACTTTTGTACGTGTGAGAGGAAGATTGCAAACAGACGCATCAGGTGGAGGATGACAGCCTTTCCATAAATAAGGTGGGGAAAGCGATGGCCCTGTGGGATGGGCCACTCGGCCCGAGGCCTACAGGATTCAGTGGGGGCGGGGGGAGAAGCATTCAGGCAGCAGGGTGCACAAGGCCCTGAGGTAGGACGGGCTGATTGTGTTGGAGGGATGTGTGGTCGGGGCTCGGGGACCAAGGAGGGGCTCGGAGATGAGGTCCAGGCAGGTAGGGCCGCAGATCTTAGCATTTGGGCCCCAGACTGAAGCAAAACAGCAGTGTTCGCGTGAATCCTCTGTGTTTGAACTGCATCCAGGGCCCCGTCGCCTGTCTTCAGGCCCATGTCAGAGTCCAGGGACTCTCGGGCGCTGGCCCTTCCACCAGAAGCTGCCCCGCCTATGCCCAGATTTCTGGATGATTTTGTTGGCACAGACCTTGCTGGCTCTTAAAGGGGAGAAACAGCCAGGCTTTGGATGGACTTTTTTCTTGCTTTTCCACCAAATAACCAGAAGTTGTCTCTGTCCAGCCCTGTGGCCTGGGTGCCCAGGGCAGCAGCGACCACTCATTCATTACCCAATCCTGGAAAGCAGGTTGGAGGAAGAAAAGGTAGGGAGGGAGGGTGCGGATTGTGTTCCCTCGAGCTGCACCTTTTCCAAATATGCCCACTAGGGTCGAGTTTCGAAGATGAAGCTTTTTGCCATCAGGAACTTCAGAGTTCGGGCAGCATTCAAATCCCCCCGCAGAAGGACGCGTAACTAGAACAGGCTGCGGCAAAGAATGCAGTTAGTGTCTTAAAGATGGGCACATCCTCACTCTCATTTGTCCTCTTATGTGAAACAGATTTTTTAAAAGGCAATTGGAATAGTTAATGACATCCAGAGCCCTGTTGACTCAAGCGGGGCTGGAGGTAGGGACTTGAAGTGGCCCAAAGAACTAATCAGGCCCAAAGAAAGAGGTGAGTTGATTACCCTGGAAATTGCACAGGAATTCTTCAAAGACGTGGCCAATAATTAGAGTTTAAGATGCTACTCTTTATGCACATAACTTAGCATAATTTTATTAGGCAGCTCATCACCAGCAGAACTAGAGAAAATCAGGCCACAGAACCTCCTAGAGCCAGGCTGGCGGATGCAGACGTGGAGACGCCTCATCCTGCCCCCGGCTGGCAGAAGATGCTGGGCTGAGGCACCACCTTCCTCCTCCATCCCCGACAAGGACAGGCATGGAGGGGTGGTGGCAGGACCCGGCGGGCCGGGGCTGAATGCCTTACGTCCTGGGCTCTCACCCTTCCAAGGATGGGGGTCCTCACTCGCAGAAATCATCAGCGACCCCTCGGTGCTTCAGACAACGCAGATAAAAATGCCCGAGTCCTCGAGTGGAGGGGGCTGCGGACGGACAGGCACCTTGCTCCCAGCCCCAGAGGTGGTCCCACTAGGGCTGGGATTCCGGCTGTGGTCCAGTGCTGGTCTCGCAGGGCTGAAACCATGGATTTGGGCCTTGGGACTGTTAAAAGAGAAAAAGAGCCTTTATCTCTACGGGGTTATGTTTGTGTTCTCAGATAGCACCGTGGTCTTAGAGTTCAGAGTTGGAGGGAGAGGCGATGGCTGGCTGGTCCTCCATGTGCTTGGCTGGTCCTCGGGGCCTTGTGCTCCTGTGTCCTCGAGGTCCAGTCTTTGCCCCGGACGGAAGTGGCTCTGTCTCTGCTGTGTGGCCCAGAAGGGCTGGGGTGTATGCAGCCCAAGGGGAATAGCAGGGGGCGCCTCCCGAGGAATCCATGTGCTCAGGGATTTGGGGCAGAGAATGCAAGGAAGTAATAGAGTTGGCAAGTCATGTAAAACATTTTTTTCACATTAAAACAAATTCATTAATAGAACAGAAGGCAGAATTTGCTTAAGTTTAAGAAAATAAATCACGAAGCTGGAGAGGAGTGACGGAGGGCGGCTGGTGCCCACGTGGGGGGAGGAGCAGCCCGGCTCCTGGCGTCTGCTCTGAAGGTCCCGGGGGAGCGCTTGGGAGGCGCTGGCTTCTGGTCTTCTCCTCAGCAGGCTCGGTGTCTGGCCCACGGCTTCAGTGCAGGGAGCCTTTGTGATGTTGGAGGGTTTTTCGTTTTTGTTTTAAAATTCTGGTAAAATATAAAACTTATTTTAATGTGTGTGTGTGTGTGGGTTTGTTTACTGAGATTGAACCCTGGGCCTTTGCACTGAGCTACCTCTGTACCTCTCTAAGTTTTAAATGTTGAGGTGGTCTCATTAAGTGACTAAACCGCCCAGGCTGGGCTCAGATTTGGGCGTCTGCCTCAGCATCCCAGAGTGCTGGGGTCACAGGTGTGAGCCCCCCACCTGGCCTTACGCACTTCTGTGTGTACAGTTCTCTGATGTGAGACACTGAGTTTTGAGAGTCGATTCTAGAAGGTTCAGGAACCTGGCAGGAGGAGGTGAGCCCTACCCTCCCGGGGTGTTGCACACTCGCGGACTGCTCACCATGTACCCCTCACATATGTGGGGCAGGTGGCATGGTCCCCATTTCACAGGTGACAAAAGTGATGCCAAGAGGTGCAGGGATTAAATTAGGCCTACTCAGCACCTGAGATTGTTCTGAGGTTGCATTTTGACAAAAAAAAAAAAAGTTTCTGTGAGAAAAAGGAAACAATCAGTAGTGGCATAGCAGAAAACTTGGGACTAACACCCCGTCAGCAGGAAAGACGCTGCTGGGGTGAGGGAGACCTGGAGAGCTGTGGGGGCTGGGCCGGTGGGGGAACCGAACATTCAACCGTGAGCTCACCGGTGGGTGAATCCATGGCTGAGGTTAGCACATCTGTCCCGAGCACCTTCCGAAGCCTTGCCTCTGAATTTAGGAGCCTCGGGAAGACATTTCCATCCATGCCATAATGGCCTGCTACCCTAGGTCATTTCAGTCTTGCCGCTCACTTAAAATCAAGGATTTTGCATGAACATGGAAAAGTTGGGAACTTGCCCTCTTAGGAGGGAAACTGTACACTGCGTGGTCTGGCCACGTGCTTGTTATTTTGTTTATTCTCCCCGTTTTTTTTGTATCCTTATTTCACCCACCTTAATTTTTATGGCCCTTTGATTTCTCTCCTTCTAGTGTCTTTTCACTTGCAAGGTGCACTAGTAGGAGAGTATTAAATGCGTAGTTGATGGATTTCTGTAATCGTGGACTCTGCCCTCAAGACAGCTGCTGAAGTCATACAGAGACTGTTGGGTTTACTTTGTGAGAAGCTGCCCGCAGGCTGTGGTGGACACCCTGTCTGTCACCAGGATGGCTGAAGTACACACCCTCAGCGGCTGGGATCGCAGGGAAATGAGCCTGGGAATGTGAGATGGTGCTGGTGCCTCAGAGCCCGAGAGTCAGCAACTGCTGAGCTGTCTCAGTGCGGCCAGAACTCTGCGCAGGTGGTGTGGGAGGCAGCAGTGACCCAGCCACTCCAGAAATGACTTTGGCAGGGTTTAAACACATCTTTATTGAGCTATAAGTTACGTATCATAAGGTACCTCGAACAGACAGTTACGACAGGACCCGGCAGTGACATTTGTAGGTATAAATGCAGGAGAAGTGAATTCACACACCCACACAAACTGTATACCAATGTACAGAACAGTCAGGTTCATCAGAGCCGAAAGTGGGCACTGCTCAAATCTGCGCCACTGAGGAAAGAGAATAAAATGGGGAAGGGCCATCCACACACCAGGATGCCGCTCAGCCATGGGAAAGAGTGAAATGCGGGCACACGTCTCAGTGTGCGTGGACCTTGGACCGGGCTCGGTGGAGGAAACCAGCACAGGAGACCCGGATGATTGAAATGTCCAGAAGAGGCGAATGCAGAGACTGGAAGTAGAATGGGGGTTGTTGGGCCTGGACAGAGTGGGGGATCAGAGGCTGCTGCTGCACGCTGAGTTTCTTTAGGGTGTTGAGAATATCCTGGCATTAGACTGTGACAATGGTTGTACAATTCTAAATTTGTTGAGACTCTTCAATTATGCACTTTTAGGGTGTGGACTTCATGGCATGTAACTTATATCGCAGCAGAACTTGCACAGACTCTGCCAAGTGAATTTCTGGAATGTCTGTACCATTTTGCAACACATACGAGCTACATACGACTTCTCATGTCACCCCGCTCCCCCCTGCCTGGGGCATCACTGGTGTGACTTGTTTTAGCCATCCTTACAGGGGCCTGGGTTCCCTCTTTGTGAACAGTATTAACCGTCTGTTCCTGCGCTGCCACCCACGTAAATCTTTTTTTTTTTTTTTTTTTTTTTTTTAGGTTTTTTGAGACAGGGTCTCACTTTTGTGGTTCAGGCTGGCCTTGAGCTCAGCCTCAAACTCACATCATAATCCTCCTGCCTCTGCCTCCCGAGTGCTGGGATTACAGGCGCGAGCCACCACGCCCGGCACTGTGGTATGTGGTACTGGTTGCTGCTGGGTGTGAGTCTCCACACCCAGTATTGTTATGTGGTTACCGGGGAATCGAACCCGGGTCCTTGCGCTTGCGAGACAGGCGCCGGAACCACTGAGCTAACTCCCCGGCCCCCACGTAAATCTTTGTTAGAGAAGAGTTCACGTCTTTCGTCCATTTAAAAAAATGAGATGGTTGGGCTGGGGGTGTTGCTCAGTGGCAGTCCTTGCCTTCACGTGGGTGAGGTCCTGGGTTCATTCCCCAGCACTGCAGAAAACTATGGGCTTTTACTATCAAGTTTGAGAGTATTTTATAAGTTCTGGATGTGAAGGTATCGTCAGAAATGTGATTCACCAAAAAAAATGGCCCCTCTCCCAGAGCTTGCGTTCTCATCCTTTCTGTCATCTTCATGTTAAAACATAGCTGCTGTGGTGAGTGTTGTGGTGACTTCTTGTGGTTTTAGTTTGCATCATGACATTCCTCACTCTGATTTGTAGGTTGCCGTCCAGAAGCAGCCATGGCGGTACAGACAACCTACCGGGCGTCTTCCCAGGGGCCTTTCACTGTCTTTTTCGGTCAACTTCGCTCTGTGAGACGCTGCAGTCTCCCCGGGGTCACACGCTGGCAGAGAGGAGGGGTTGGAGGTTGGCAGCTGGCTCTTAGGCCACACTGCAGGACTCTTGGTCGAAGCAGCAGCGTGGCCGTCTCTCACCAGTTGCATTTCCCCAACGGCATGTCCCGGGAGGTCCAGAAATGCCAATGAAGATGGCAAGCAAGCACCCGTAGATCTGACTCTGTCATTCCTGAACACTGGCTACACCTCTATCTCTGACATAGTTCCCGGGGCATTGCCACATTCTCGGTGTAGTCATCGTGGCTCTTCTACCTCCTAATTATGAGCAGAGCCGACCTCAGGATGGGGGACAGGCCTAGAGCCGTGAGTCATTGTGGGGACATCGTCACCCGGGGAAGACATCCTCCGAGCTGGCTGCAGTAGCAGCTGACGTCCACGGCCTGTGCACTTACTGAGCGCCTCCTACCCAGCATGCCAGGCGGCTTTGGCACTGGGTGTGCGATGGCTTCGATGTCTGTGGATGCCGCTCGTCCAGGGCAGAGTGTCTGGGGCAGACAGCAAACCTCCTTCAGGGTGTCCTTGGCGTCCCTGTCCGACAAGGCCACCGTGCCCCTTGCTAGCTCTTACCTTGCTTTATTCAGCTCACCAAGCCTCTTTGTACAATGAAAGCTCCCTGGAGACAGGGCCTTTGACTGATTTGCAATTCTGAGTGGCTGGGATAGGTGGCACCTAGTGAGTGCTCAGTAGATGTGACCTGAATAAATGAAAATAAGGATGGTAGCTACCCTGAATAGTAGTGATGGATGCCCACTACAGGGTTCCCTCAGGGGGACGGGGAGGGGGGTGGAGAATGTGTGAGGTTACTTTAGGCTTGGTCATGGGGATGGCCTCAAGGAGGAGATGGCTTTGGAAATTTTTTTTTTTTTTTGAGACAGAGTCTCGCTTTGTATCTCAGGCTGGCCCTGAGCTCAGCATCAAACTCACATCACAGCAATCCTCCTGCCTCTGCCTCTGGAGTGCTGGGACCAGCACTGTGGTATGTGGTACTGATTGCCATTGGTCATGAGTCTCCACGCCCAGTACTGTATGTGGTTATTGGGGGATCGAACCCTGGCCCTTGCACTTGCAAGACAGGCGCTGGAACCACTGAGCTAAATCCCCAGCCCCTTGGGTTGAAATCCTCCAAGTTGAGGGGAGCTATCATTCACAAATTTAAAGAAGTGTTCCAGCCCAAGGAGCTGCACATGCAAATGCCCTGTGGCAGGAGCACTCGGAGTATTCAGAACTAGAAATAAGAGCAGTGCAGCTGGGGCTGTTGGCATCAGAGGGTGAGACCCAAGTCTGTCCTCACTGCTCCAGGAGGTGACCTCTGACCTTCGGGGCCGTGTGTCACTTAAGAGGCTCCAAAGCAGGGCCGGGGGAGAGGCAGCCACAGCACAGCTGTGGCCCATCCCCAGGAGCACAGCTCACCTTTAGGTCCTAAGCCTGCAGCTTTGTCAGTGTGTCGTACTGTGCAAATACAGCCTTAGCTTTTGCCTAGAAAATGGGCATGGGTTCGCAAGCTCGGGTGTGCACTCCCTCAGCAATATTTGCCTGGAAAAATAACTGAGCTACGTGGCGTCCCTGGCACGGTGCATGTACGTTTCACCCTGGGACCGGCACAGCTCTGGGTGTGTGTGAAGGAAGTCACCACTCGCACAGGTGAGCCAAGAAAGCAGGTGGGGAATTTGTCGTCAGGATGTGGAGTGCTCATGGGCCGTCGTCACCTGTGGGTCTCCCGTTCGCATCCCTGGCTCAGTGTCCTTGGGCGAGAACGCACTGGATCAACCTTGGATCCAATAGTGGGCTATTTTGACTGACAGTGCCTCCAAGACTGTCTGCTGAGGGGAGAGGTTATTCCTCAAAGGGATTATTTTTGTATTCCCTGGAAGAAAAGGTGAACGGATTGACTGAAGAATAACACATGTCCACTGTAATAATAATATTGGCTTTGCTCCTGAACTCTTTGGTCAAAACTGTTACCTCTCCGGGGTTCTGTTTCAACTCTGTCAAACCAAAGTGACTCTAAGAATCACTGGTGGAGCTTTTGAAAAACAAGGATGTTCTCTTCATGGTAGTCCCTTTTGATCAGCTTTGAAAAACTTTTGTTGATAAATCCTCTCACATCTCATTGGTCAGTAGTGGGAGACAGGCCTATACTTAAGCCAATCACTGGTCAGAAGGGAATGGGTAAAGCCCAATCAGAGATGATCTCCAGTATTCAGGGTTGGAGGAAGGAGGGGCTGGCAGATGACAGGTGCCAGTGGTCTTAGTTGACCTTTTGTTTGTGCAAGGAATGTGCATTCTGTGGACAGACCTCTTCAAGCCAGCAGAGCTTGAAAATGGGGGTCAAGGTGTCCTCTTCCATTTGGAAGATGTCCTTTGAAGTCGGTTTGTGTTGCCACAGCGAAATGGGGCACCTCCGTGGGAGGCCATCTGTCACCAGACTGGGTAGCTCAGCCACCCACGGGTCCAAAGTGAGCCATGAACCTCCAGACAAAAGAAACACCAGCTGTTACGTTCAATAAATAAATAAGGTTGGGGCTGAATAGAAAAGAAACAGTCTCCAGACTTGGTGGCAGCGTTGACTTAAGGCGAGTTTAACGATAGCGCCAGGTAAACTCTGCTCTGCCGGTGTGCGGCTGTCCTCGGTTTAGTTCACCTTCCGGAGGGCTGACAGTTACACGGTGGCGTGTCCCCACCAGCGCGCGACCCAACGCAGCCACACTCCTCCAAAGTTAGTAACTAAATTTGAGGTGCTGAAAGAAATATTGCGATTGAAATAATGCTTTGGAGAACGTTTATATGCCTTGCAGTGAATTAATGTCTTAGGGGGATAAAAGGCCTTTCTCTAAGCACAAATACATACTTTTTGCATTCCTTTGTAGGCACCAAAGATTTTAACAGCAGTGTAAATCAGATTTTACAGGCCACGTACTTCAAGTATGGAGTGCATTAAATGTGTGAAATTTGACATTTGCTTCGGGGTGTGGTTAGGGTCCCTGGTAATGAATCACAAATTGTGCTGGGCCTTCTGATCAAGTTCACGCTTGCTAATATCTGAGCAGAGCTGCGCAAAGTGGTGATTTCTGTTCAGGGCTTCCCCAAGGCTGGTTCTCTCTCAGAAGCCTCTCGGGGGACCAGATCCCCGGAGAAAATGGGGCTCCACCTACTTTAATCAAGTGGAGAGGCAGAGCGGACCGACCGCTCCTTGGAAATGACTTGTGAGCTGTGTTGATGCGCTTATTAATCCAGTGACCATCTGCTGCGCACCCACCATGCCAAGCTCTGTGCTGGTCCCTGAGAATTGAGTGGCAAGAGTGTTAGCAGTCTGGGCCGAGGCGGGCACAAGAATTCTCGGGGGAATCGATGACACCGCCCCTGACTGGGAGAGGAGGTAGGAAAACGGGGGCTGTGCTGCAGTCAGCTGAGACCCAGGGGCAATGGATCTTACTTAGACAGCTCGGACGTGGGGACAACCTTGAAATATCTCAGGACCACCCAGGGTGCTAAACCAGGCACAGACATAGGGAGAAAGACTTGGAGCTTGTGTCAGTGCTGTTAACAGCTGCAGGTGACAGGAGCCCACCTCTGGGCAGTTACTGGTTTAGGAACCTAAAATGTACAGACAGGATTGGCTCTAGGCATGGCTGGATCCAGGGTGCACCCACCCGGTCTCCTTGTCTTCTTTTGCTTTATACTGACATCTTTCTCGGGCAGACCTTCCCTGCCTAGTGGCCCCGCAGCCCAGACTCATATCCCAGTGTTCCAGTCTCCAGAGACTCTTTCTTGATAATTGCAACAAAAGTTATTACAGTGCCCTCGCCAGCCAGGTCTGTGTGGGTCTTGTGCTGTCTGGAGCCTGAGAGGTGCAGGTGAGCGTCTGTCCCAAAGTGAGGCTTCAGGTGAGTAAGGCCTGGGCACCCGCCAGGTAGTCCCGAGAGCAGGGATGGTGTCCCGGGCCTTTGCACTGGGTCATGCGCGGTTGTGCTTAGCTGATGGGGATGCTGCTTTGTTCTCTGTGTGCTTGTCCCTGAGAAGGGCCATGAGGTGCACAGATGAGCCGCAGGCAAGGGGTGACGCATTGTATGACAGCAGGGAAGTAAGGAAGGACCCTGTGTTGAGCTCACTGTGTGAGGCCTACAGGCCTAGGGGCCATGGGGCTCAGGCGTGGAGGCTGCGGGGAGGACCTGTCCCACCAAGTCTCCAGAAAGCCACTTTCTCAGAAGCATAGGAATGTAGAGGAGTCAGGCTGGGAAAGAAGTCAAACGCTTTGCCGCGTTAATGAGAATTCCCCTGGGTCTATGACCGAAGCTCATCTCAGAGTTGTTTAAACCAAAAACGGCCACATGTAGGAGGTGGGTGTGCTGGCTTCCTGCGGGGTGGTGTCCAGGTACCCGGAAATGTGCCTTCCTGCTCTTGTGGCTCTGCTCACCCCTGAGACACCTCCACTTCTGGTGGGAGGAGGGACCCCAAAAACTCCTGATAGTGCTGTCTCAGGCTGGTGACACCAAGATGGGAAGGAACAAGCCCTTTTCTGAATAGTTCCATCTGGGGACCAGGGTTTGACCGTGCTTGGCCTGGGTCACATGGGGAATGTTACTCACACAGGCTGGATCAAAGCCCCCATACAGGCTCAAAGTTGGGGAGCTGAGGTCCCCTGAGCCTGAGTACACTGAGGCTCAGAGGTTGGGGACATGCCCAGGTCACACAGCTGCTACCGAGGAATGAGGCTTAGAGGACCCCAACTCCCAAACTTTGAGCCTCCCAACAAACCACTGCTGGTAGAGTTGTCCCAAAAAGAAGAAAATGAATGCTAGAAAACCAAAAATGAGACACGCGTGGCAGGAAGGTTTCACGTGATAAGGCAGAGCTGGTGTTTATTCGGGAAGCCACCGGGAGCCACAGAAGGTTGTAGAGCAGAGGAGTGCCTTATGACCTTAGCTGTGCTTTGGGAAGATGGCTCGAGTGGTCGTGGTGGGGACCAGTTGGAGTAGGAGCAGCTGTGACGATACAAGGGGCGGATGGGAAGGAAAAGAGACAGGAGATGTACACCTGAGTCAGGGTGGAGGAGAGTTCCAGCGATGGAGGGGTGGGCCGGGGTGATGCGGACGCAGGTGGGGAGGCCCCGAGGTGTGCTGGACGCTTGGGCAGGGCCGGGCCGGGCTTTGGGAGCCTGGGAGGCGGTGGCGATTTGGGAAGGACGCGACCCCCGGCGAAGGCAGGGCCTCGGGAGGAGAACAGAGCCCTCGCCTGTGCTCCGGAGCATTTGGGGGCCAGTTGCTGATCCCATGCGCTCTTGCGTCCTGACCGGGTGGGTCCTTGGAGCCGGATGCCATTTCCCCAAAGCTTTCCAGATGTTGGCATTGTTGGTTTATTTATTTATTTATTCTAAGTGGTAACAACAAAGGAAACTTTAAGGAAAAAGAGCCAGCAAAGCAAAACAGAAGCCGAGAACACCAAGCCCTTCAGCAGAGGCCCTGGGAAAGGCCACTGAGGCTGGAAGTGGGGGCAGGTGACCCGGGGTTTCCTCTGCTGCCCGCTGCCCAAGCACGCCGGCAGGGCTTCCCTTTCCCTGTGCCAGATCCTTTGCGAGCCCAGTGGTTGCTGCCAACCCAGCTCCACCCACCTGGTACCCCTTGGCTCCATCCAGGGGCAAATGGGGGTTTCAGAGGCCCTTTGGGGGACCACTTCTGCCCTGGTTTCTCCGGTGAAGAAGCCTTATTCCTAGGTAGCAGCTGTATACCTCTGGGCATGTCCCCAACCTCTGAGCCTCAGTGTACTTGTCTATAAATGAGGACTTCCGCTCGCCAGCCACCTGGAGCAAACTGTGGGGAAGACGCAGGCACAGGCTGACGCTTGATCAGCTGGGCGGCCCGACTCTAGCCTGCCGTGGGGGCCAGTCAGGCAGCTGCATCTCAGCATGAGGGCTCCTGGTCCCCGGAGGCAGTGGGGTCACGGGTCCCTCTGTGTCCTAGCCAAAGGGATGGGCTGGTAGTGATTGCAGATGCTCTGGAGCTCAACCCGTCAGAATAGTGGGCCCAAACTCTAGGGCGGCTGGATAGAACACAACACAGGACATCTGGTTAAACTCGCATTTCAGATAAACACTGAGTAATTTTTTTAGCGTAAGTATCTTAATTGTTGCAGGGGACATACTTATGCTAAAGAATAAACATCCAGTTCAGAGTGGCTCAAGTGAAAATGAAAGGCTTCTATGAGTGAGAAGGTACATGAAGTTTCCTGTGGCATCAGGTATGGCTGGATCTAGGAGGTCAGCCACACTTAATTGCTTTCCCCTCTTCTGTGACACGCACAGCCACCAGTGATTCCAGGCTCACATTCTGGTGTTCCTGGGTCTGGTCACCTGCCTGACCCAAGGTAGGGTGAAGTCGTCCTGAGTAACCTGTCAGTGAGGGTCTGATCCACAAATAAAGTTTTATTTCTGGAAGAAAGGGAGGGAGGGAGTGGGGCAGTGAGTCTGTGGAGGGTCCCCCTGGCGGGCTGGGGCGTCAGATCTGCCAGGACAGGGGCCCTGAAGTTTCTGTTTCCTGCTTTACCTTCTCCAGTTTGGCAGCTGGGGACCCCCACCCCACAGTCATCATTTGCAGTTCTCACTTTGTGCTTTAATTAGTTTTCCTCTTAGAGCTGATTACAGTGCAGTTTTTTGCTGCCTGCCTGACTCCAAATTGAGTCAGCACCAAGAAGAAGCATCGTGCTGGGGGAATCCGGCCCGCACAAGCCTCCGGGGCACTGACGTCTTTGAAGAGACTCGGACAAGGGAGGGCGAGGCGGAGGGTGAGGAGAAAGGCTGGAGGTAGAGAAGGAGAAGGCATGGCATGTAAACAGGCTCCCTAACGTGCTGCGTCTGTCCTGCACGGCAGGCCCAACTTCTGGATTCACCAGCCTGGCCAGGCTCCAGCTCCAAGAGAGGGCACTGCCGAAGTCACTTCTAAGAAAATGTCAAATGGTCCCCAAATGGGGACGAATCATGGGATCTTCTGAGGAGACTCAGATCCGCCCACATCTGTCTGGTGCTGGAGCAGTTGCTGTTCCCACAGAGGCCTGAGTCTGGGGCTGGGAGGGGCAGAGAGATGATGGAGTTGGCATCCATGTGGCCCTGAAAACACATACCTCTAAAGCAGCATGGAGCGCCTAGTTTTCCTCCAGAGCTGGGGTTAGCAAACTTCTTTTGTCAAGGGCCAGCAAAGGGGATATTTTCTACTTTGCAGGACATGTGATCTCTGCTGCAAGCACCACATGGAACTGCTCTGTCCCTGCATCATGAAAATAGCTACAGATGTCCGTCAACCAAAGTGTATGCCTGTGTGCCAATAAAACTTTATTTATAGGCTGGGGATATAGCTCAGTGGTTCCGGCGCCTGTTTTGCAAGTGCAAGGGCCCGGGTTCAATCTCCGGTAACCACATATCTATACTGGGTGTGGAGACTCACGCCCAGCAGCAATCAGTACCACATACCACAGTGCCGGGCGTGATGGCTCACGCCTGTCATCCCAGCACTCGGGAGGCAGAGGCAGGAGGATTGCTGTGATGTGAGTTGGAGGCTGAGCTCAGGGCCAGCCTGAACTACAAAGCGAGACCCTGTCTCAAAAAAAAAAAAAACAAAAAAACTTTATTTATAAAAACAGGAAGGGCTAGATGTGTAAAATTTTTTCAGCTCATATGAGGATGATTCATCTTAGTTAGCAACTTGATAAGCTTGAGAGATCCTTAGTTCCACAGAGCACATTTCTGGGTGGGGCTGGGTGGGCCATGGAGTTGTGATCTTGGAAACTCTCTCCCTGCCCCTTGGCCCCTTTCTCTCTGGGATTTTCCCCTATTCTGTGAACAGTTTTGCTCCACCATTCATGGTGCTCATCCATGGAGCCCCCTGAGCATGGACTGAGACCTCAGGAATCCTGAGCCCAGCATACCTCTCTTCGCTTCTGAGTTGTGAGTGGCATTACTTTGTCTCAGCTGTAGAAAGTTGACTGATACGCCTCATTTAAACCAAAAAACTTGTGGGGAGGGTCCTAGGGGTGTGGCTCAGTGATAGAGCACTTGCCCAGCATGTTTGATATCTGGGACCCCGACAGCTCTGCAAAAAAGTGGGGAGTGGGGGGATGGGGTTGGGGGTTAGAAGTGGCAGCAAAATTGAGGGTAAAGTTAACAAGCTGAGTCCAGAGTACAGTCCAGCCTGATGCAGAGGCTGAGGCAGGAGGCTTGTGAATTACAGCCTGGGCAACATAGTAAAGACATTTCTCAAAAAATAAGAAGAAAAAAAAAGAACATAGTCCAGTAAGTCCTCCAGCTAAAATGAAGGGTAAGTGCATGAAGGGTAAGCGCTGAGCTCCACAGTGGGTCCACCCCCGCGGCCCAGTATGGCTGTTTCTCGTTCTTGTGTTAACCCGGATCGGTCCAGAGCTTCGGACGTGGACACACCTGGTGTGTGCTCTTGGTGTCCACGGGAGCTGGTGTGTGTTTGAGAACCCTCTCGTCTGTGTCGAGGACCTTAAACAGTCTCTGCGGGCTCTCCTCCGCTCCCCCAGTCATCTTCCTCGGCCCTTGAATGTGAGCTGGACTCGTTACCAGAATGGAGTGCTGGAAGTGACAGGAGTGACGTCTTCCATCGGTCACGGCTTCCGGTTCTACCCTCTTCTCCCTCTCGGCAGTCGCTGTCCCTGAGGAAAGTCCGCCATGTTGCTGGCACACTCAAGCAGCCCTGAGGAGGGACTCAGGGGACACCCAGGCCCCCTGTAGCAACCAAGTTCACTTGCCAGTGTGGGAGAAATGCACATCCTGCCCCATTGGCCTTCAGGTACGCGAGCTCCGGAGGGCACGCTGAGTGCAATATAGCCGGGCAGCCCTGGAAATGCTGACTCACTGAAACTAGGAGAGGAAATGAAAGATTATTGTTGCCTTAAGTTTGGGAGTGACTTCTTATACAGCGATAGATTGTGAATACGATCACTGGCAAGAGACTCTTTGGGTGTATTCCCCCCATCTAGCCACCCATAATCCACCTATCTGCTTTCTCATTCATCTTTTTTTTTTTTTTTTTTTAGGTTTTTTTTTTTTGAGACAGGGTCTCGCTTTTGTGGTTCAGGCTGGCCCTGAGCTCAGCCTCAAACTCACATCACAATCCTCCTGCCTCTGCCTCCCGAGAGCCACCACGCCCGGCACTGTGGTATGTGGTACTGGTTGCTGCTGGGTGTGGGTCTCCACACCCAGTATTGTTATGTGGTTACCGGGGAATCGAACCCCGGTCCTTGCGCTTGCAAGACAGGCGCCGGAACCACTGAGCTAACTCCCCAGCCCATCATTCTTAAATCGTTCATTCATTCAAGAGATATTTAACAGCTAACATTTCTGCCCTGTGGACCATTCTCAGCTAAGCATGTCCCTCATGTTTATGTCACTGGCACTCATCCTACAGGTGAGGAGACTGAGTCCTTGAAAAGGCTGGTTACTTGTTCCTGGTCTCATGGCCAAGAGTGGCAGAGTCCAGTTTGAACCCAGGGCCACAGTGCTCACTGCTGGGCTCTCTCCAGGGCCCTAGCCTGTCCCAGAGCACCTGCGGGCTTACCTGCTTCTGTATTTGTTAGCCCGAGAAGCCTGTGCTCCCCGGGGCTGAGACTGGATCTTGTCCAGCTGGGCCTGGAGTGGGGCCTCCACAGATTCGTGTTGACTGACCGACCTTGGGGAGAGATGGGTGTGGCATCCCTGGCTATGCCAGTCCAGGGCACACTGAGAAGTGATGACCTCGCCCTCTGCCTGAGAGCCCTGGGCCAGTTTCTGCTCAGGATGGTGCTGGGCACCACCAGGGCCCAGCTCAGTGGCTGGCTGGCCTGGCTCGGGTTGAGCCAGGCTCTGTTTACCTTGGAAGGGCAGCCTCTTTTGTAACACTCACTCATTGTTGCTGGGAGCCCAAAAATACTTTTATTAATGGAAAAACAAGGATGGTTCCACAGAGAAATATTTTGACAAGCCCGGAGGAGCGGGCGGGAGGGCTGGGCGCATATCCTCAGGAAGCGTGGCTTTCTTATCTTCCACCAGGGAGGCAGCGAAGCTGTGCTGGGGGGCTGGAGGTGCTCAGGTGACTCCTGCAGAGTGGCCGCCAAGCCCACGCCCACCAGGCCCACGGCTCCAGGCGCAGGGCTGCCTCATTCCCCCAAGCCTGGTGCTGGGGCTCCTTGGAGGTTTCCTGGGTGTACAGGGGTCCCATTCTCCAGCCCCTCCTCAGCTGCGTCAAGATGGAGCAAAGGGGAGGGTGCCTGCTGCGGCCACCCTCCAGGAGCCTCAGGCCCCGCTCCTGTGCTGGGTGTCGGACTCATTCCTCCCTTCAGTGGCTCTCCAGTTGCATCCTCGTATTCCTGCCTTGCAGATAAAGAAGCCGAGGCACAGAGCTAGGGAGAGACAGAGATGAGACTTGAACCCGGGTCAGCTGGCCCTAGAGCTTGATGCATAACCTCAGCTAAGTTTTCCTTTCTCAAGTGTGTGGCTGTGATACTCAGGGTCTTCATACTTGAGGTGTCTCCCTTACTCTTAAAATAGAATCCTTAATGAGTAAGCCAGAGGTCTCATTTCGGATACCCAACAAAAAAGAAATTAGATATTCATTTCTCTTGTACTACAGAATCTGGGTTGGAGATTCAGGGTTGTGCAGAGGCTCCACGATCGTTAGCAACTTGAGCACCCTCTGTGTGGCAATTTTATCTTCCTTTGGACCGTTTCTGCTTCATGGCCCCCAAATGGCTGCTGGAGTACCTGCCATCAAATCTCCACATTAGCCTGAAGCAGTTCCAGTCTCTTCCGCTGGGTGGTCTGGGACAAATTGCATAGCTTCTCTTATTATCCATGAGGACAGAAAATACTAACATTTTTTTTTTTTTTGAGACAGGGTCTTGCTTTGTGGTTCAGGCTGGCCCTGAGCCCAGCCTCAAACTCGCATCACAGCAATCCTCCTGCCTCTGCCTCCCGAGTGCTGGGATTACAGGCGTGAGCCACCATGCCCGGCACTGTGGTATGTGGTACTGGTTGCTGCTGGGCGTGAGTCTCCACGCCCAGTATTGTTATGTGGTTAACGGGATCCAACCCGGGCCCTTGGGCTTGCAAGACAGGTACTGGAACCACTGAGCTAACTCCCCGGCCCTCAATATATTTTTTTAAGGCATCAATCATTACACAAGTTAATAAGGGGCAAACACCGGGAATGGGGCAATGTGTTGTGTGCCTTCCTGTGTCTTGTCCCCCCCCGACTTCCCCCGACGCAGCACCAGTGACTCTGTTTTCTATATTACGTTGGTTTCTGGCACAGCAGTGTCCCCTTTTTTCCCCTCAGTCTCCACTAAGCTACACGTGCCATCGAGGCAGCAGCTGCTGCATCTATTTTGTTCACAGCTGCAGCAGCCCCAGTGGCCAGAATATCATAGGCCCATGTCAATGTTGATGAGTTTTAAAAATAAAGACGACAGTGTATTTCAATTTTAAAATCAAAGAAAGACGATTCTAGTCCTTGTCTCCTCGGGATTATTTTCTTTAACAGAAGAACAAAGGCTCAGGCCTCTGTCTTGCTCTCCAGGGTTGCAGAGGAGAGGCTGGCCCGCCCCTCCTCGGCTCTGCCGCAGAAGCCCCGGATGGGATCACAGCCCCAGAGCCGGGCCAGCTCCCCCTCCACGTCAGCGCTCCAGCTTCTAGGAAAGTCTTGCTACTCGGGCCCAGGCATTCCGAGGGCTGCCGCTGGCCTCGCTCGCATCCCAGCCCTGCAGGCGGAGCGCGGAGGGGGAAGCTCCTGTCAGCAGCACCAGGAGCTGGCAGGGCCGGTGGTGTTCCCTCCAAGTGCTTCGGGAACCTCCCTGCTGGGTCACATTCCGGCCTGGGGGACCCTGGGATTACCGAGGCTCTCGCTGGGCTGCCAGCCGGGAGGTAGCAAGATTCAGCACTTCTGAGTTGGAAAAAGCAGTGCAGAGGATTATTTTGGGAACAGTCAGTCAGGAGAAGCCCCAAGCGCAGAGGAGGGCAGCTATTAAAAGCAAGACAATGTATTCCGAGATGGGCCAGGCAGAGACACCTCTAGCCGCCCCCCCACCACCACCGAAGAACCCCGAGTTCTTTCCAGATGAAGTGAAGCTTTCCATCGCTGCGACTCGGGGAAGGCCTTCCCAGCTGCCAGCTGCCACCCGTCCCTGGGCCACGCCAGCCCCAGCTGAGCACCTCAGCCACCTCCTTGGCCACGTGACGGGCGGGGCCTCCGGGGCCAGCTGAGCAGGTGGCCTGACCGCGTCTGCTGGTCAGGCATTCATTCAACAAATACCCACTGGACCTAGGCGTTCTCCACGGTCCTAATCCACAGTCTGCTGTTTACTGCTTGGTAACGTTGAGTCTCTCTGTCTCAGTTTCCTCACCTGTGAGATGAGGCTCATAGTAGCCCTCATCTCTGAGTTTGGCCCCAATTTAGTCGTGTGGAGGGGCTGGGAGAGAGCCAGTCCGAACCTCTGGTGGGCAGACACGAGATAGGGCTATTTACTGAGGACCCACCGGTTCCAGACATTGTGCCAAGCCCCGGGAAAGTCAGACATGGCCCTGTTTTCCTAGTCTAGTGGGGAGATGAGTCACAACCAAATAAACAAAACAGATGAGACAATCTCATATTCGATTATTCACTCAACAAACATTTTTGAGGTCCAACCATAGGCCAGGCAGCATTGTAGGTGCTGAGGATAGCAGTGCACCGAAGGCCCTGATCTTGGGAGGTGGGAGTTTATTTGGAGGCGGAGTAGGCATGCACTGCACCAATGGGATGGGGTGTTTTGTAGGGAGTGGTCAAAATGCTGGGGGGGTGTTATAAGTTAGACTTGAGAGGAGGGTCTGAACGGCAGGGCAGGGAGGCTGGTGTCACAGTTGAAGGTCACAGAGTGTCTTCATAGGGTGGCATCGGAACTGAGGTCGCAAAGAGAGGAGAAGCCAACTGTCCAGACGTACACAGGTCAGGAAGCCATGAGGTGGCTGGAGCTCGGGGTAGATGGGGCCAGGGGTCATTGCAGTCACAGGGATACGCAGGGCTGGCCTGGGGCATCACATCACTGTCGCTTGTGCCACACTTGGTGGTTTGAGGGAGCGTGTCACAGACTCAGTGGTCAGGAGCAGCCGTGCCAGTGGCCCGAGGTGGTCTGGCAGGTGGCCCCCTCCAAGGGCTTTGTGTCCTCACAACATGGCACCGAACCCAGAGCGAGTGATTGAGGAGAACAAGGAAGAAGCCACAGGTCTTTTATGACCTCACCCAGAAGCCACGCCCACCTCCTGCACTGTCTCAGCCTCACACAGTGGGAGGGGCCCCCAGGAGAAATTCCAAGACAGGGGACCAGGTCTCTGCTGCCAGCCATGGCCACTGTGGTTTGGAGGCTGCGCTGTGTTCTGGGAGCATGGGAAACTTCTGCACACTGGTTGGTTGGTCTGGGCGCTTCCACGACAAATGTGTGCAGTAGCAAGATGGTGGTATGTGTGGCCACCATTGAAAGACGCTTACTGTGTACCAGGCCCTCCGTCTGCTGCTGCAGCAGATCGGGCGCTGTCAGACCTTGCTGTCTCCCTCAGAGGAAGTTGATGTCCTCCATACACACTAGAAAGCTGGGGCTTTCCGGAAGAGACTAGGAGAGGAGTCTGGGAGCGGCAGGAGAGCAGCCCGGTGAAGGCCCGGGAGTGAGGGAGGCAGGGAGTTGGGCAGGGGGACTGTGCAGTGTGGAAAAGATCATACAGGTCAGGCAGGAGTGACAGACCCCAGGGCACAAGCAAGTGTCATCGCTCAGCTACCCAGGAGATGTGGGGAACCCCGGAAAGGTGGTGGTGTGAGATAAAAGGATTTTAGGGCAATTTCTTTCTTTCTTTTTTTTTTTTTTTGTGGTACTGGGTAAGTGGGTATTGAACTTTTTTTTTTTTTTTAATGTTTTTTGAGACAGGGTCTCACTTTGTAGTTCAGGCTGGCCCTGAGCTCGGCCTCAAACTCACATCACAGCAATCCTCCTGCCTCTGCCTCCCGAGTGCTGGGATGACAGGTGTGAGCCACCACGCCCGGCACTGTGGTATGTGGTGCTGGTTGCTGCTGGGGTGAGTCTCCACACACAGTATGGTATGTGGTTACCGGGGATCGAACTCAGGTCCTTGCGCTTGCAAGACAGGCGCCAGAACCACTGAGCTAACTCCCCAGCCCCAAGTGGGTATTGAAATTTTAGGGCAATATTTTAATGCTCAGTTTCGGGAGATGGAGGGTATCGCCATGGAGGAAAGTATTGAAAAGTTTCTCAAAATACCTGAGAAGCAGTGTAGCTTCGTGGGCAAGAATATGGGTTCTAGAGCCAAACGGCTTGGGTTCAAATCCCACCTCTGTCACTGACTGGCCACAAACCCTCAGGCAGGGTGCGTGACTTCTCTGTGCCGGAGCTTCCTCCTCGTAAAATGATCACCACAGGCTTGTGCTGAGGTTTCAGCGAGTGAGTGCCCCTCATGTAGTAAGTGCTCAATAAACGTTGACTGTTCTCCTAGTTGGGTCCGAAAAGTTCGCAGTTCTGCCATCCACACCTGTGTGCATTGGCCCCACTTCCTGGTCTGGAGACACGTGGAAATCCAGACCAACTCTCAGGTGCCATCTACCTGTCAGCCAGAAAAGGCCGGCAGTGCCGGTGACCGACAGGGGCCGAGATGACACCTGGGCTCTGCACGCAGTGAGGAACCAGCAAGGTGCCCTCAGAGAAGCCACCCACCCTCTGCTGTGGGCATGAGGCAGTGATTCGGGGCAGCCAGGCCAGGGGGAGCTCGGCAATGGGCTGTCAGAAGGGAGAAAAGCTAATAGCAGGCTTCCCGGGGGACCCCCGGTCTGTCTGTCCTCCCTGCCCGCCGCCACTTGGACACCTTCTGTTTGCTTTGATTCCTTCTGTTTCTCTCCTGCATTTTCCTCACATGCTGGTGAGTCCCCACTCCAGCTGAGAGCCTCTATTTTGGGGAGTTTCAGTGGATAACTGAGTGGGCGGGAGGTCTCCGCCCACCCCCCTCGGAGCAGCCCTTGAGAAGGGGGAGTGCTCCAGAGCAGAGAGAAACAGTGGGTGGTTCAGTTCAAAAGGACAAAATATTTCTTGCCCTGGCACTAGGAGAGGAAAGAAATTGTCTGAGGAACCGAAGAACAGCTCAACTGAGGAGGCCGGCCTGCAGCTCATGAGGGCAAATTAGGTGACTCAGCTGCCGTGGCTCGGGCTCCAGCCCGTGTAGCATTAATGCGCTTTAAAAGGGAAAAACGCTTCAGTGTGACAGAGTGGATTCCATAAAAATGTGGCTAATGCCGATTCTTCTCCGTTCCAAGAGGCGTCCCCCACTCGGCAGCTCCGGGCACCTGTGCAGATGGGAACGAGCCTCAAAGGCCTGCGCTTGGGTGGGACTAAGTCTAAAATTATCCCCGATAATGAGTCCGCCAGAGGACCCAGCGAGCCTGCTTCCTCCTCCCTCTGCCCTCCTCCCTCTAAAACCTCAGCTCCGAGCAGCGCCCCGGGGAGGCAGGGGCTGCAGGGCCAAGAGCGAGGGATTCGTTTCCAGAGTTGAGTTCAACTTTGGGCTGGCCGTGTACTGGCTGGGTGTACAGCAGTTGTGGGCCTCAGTTTGTCCATCTGTCAATGGGGCTTATGACACCAGTCTCTGGAGTAGGTAGGGGTGGTGCAGGTTGAAAGGGGGCTTGCTGAATGCCTGGGTGCTCGGCAACTGTTTAATAAAGGGACAGAGGGAGGAGGGCACGAAGACAGACAGGCTCACTCAGGGCTTAGTCACTACTCACGCCCTGACCGTGGGAAGGTTTTTTTTTTTTAATAAAGATTTGTATTTTTAGGGGCCGGGGAGTTAGCTCAATGGTTCCAGCGCCTGTCTTGCAAGCGCAAGGACCTGGGTTCAATCCCCAGTAACCACATAACAATACTGGGCGTGGAGACTCACCCCAGTGGCAACCAGTACCACACACCACAGTGCCGGGCGTGGTGGCTCACGCCTGTAATCCCAGCACTCGGGAGGCAGAGGCAGGAGGGTTGCTGTGATGTGAGTTGGAGGCTGAGCTCAGGGCCAGCCTGAACCACAAAGTGAGACCCTGTCTCAAAAAACCTAAAAAAAAAAAAAAAAAAGATTTGTATTTTTAGCATTTATTATATGCCTTGCTGTTCCTAGCACTCCAGTTAAATAAGCTCATTTAGTTTTCACGTTTGCTGTGTGTGGAGAGCAGTGTTAGCACCCCATGGTGCAGAGAGGGACCTGGTGGTGTGGCCTAGTGACACTATGGCCCTCGAGCCTGGGCGGCGAGTTGCTGTGCAGCGTGTTAAGCCGGAGCTGCTCTGGCCTTCCCACTGAGCTACGTTCCCAGCCCCTTTTTTTAAAATCTTGAAATTTTGAGACTGGAGTTTGCTACGTTGTCTGGGTTGGCCTTGGACTTGTGCTTCTCCTGCCTTAACCCCTAGAATGCTGGGATTTTAGGTGTGTGTCGCTGTACCTGGCTGATTTTTAATTTTTTTTTTTTACATTTTATTTAATTGCTAATTACTTTTAAAAATTTGTCTTTTGGCACGAGGAATTAAACTCAGGACCTTGCACTTGCCAGGCAGCTGTGGCCCTGCTGAGGTACCTCCCAGGCCCTCCCCTTTAATTTTAATAACCATGGGTGGCTGGTGACAGCCACAGTTCAGAGCGAGGCTGCCCCCACCCAGACTCAGTTTAACTTCTCAAGGTGTCAGGGCAGGAATTCACAGACGAGCTGGCCTCGGGTCTGGCACATAGTAGGTGCTGAGTCAGGGATTGGTACTCTTAGCATGGGTAAGTGTGTGAACTGCCTCTTGGAAGTCAAGTATGGGTAGTGGCAAAAGAGAGCTGAGCTTCTCTCATACCCAACTTCCCTGGGGCTTGCTCACTCTAGGCCTAAGCTTCCACACCGGGAAAGCTTTGAGTCCCAGGCTACCATGTCACCCTGTGCTTCCTTGGGTCAAGGGTCCACAGGCACTGGGCCTTCTCATTGGCTGCACTGGGAAGAGCCTGCCCCCCACAGGCTGCAAGGCAGAACCCCACACCACCCGCTCACTATGGGCCTCAGTTTCCCTCTGCTTTGGGCTATCTGCAGGAGAGGCAACAGGACTTCTTTTCACTCCTTGGCTCACAGTAGGAGGATAGATAACAGCTCCTTGGCTCACAGTAGGAGGACAGATAACAGCTGCTGTCTGGGGGAACAGTATCATTTAAGTCCTGCTGCTGGAGGCCACCATGGTTGAGGCGGACTTGGAAGCGCCCCAAGGTGGAGCGGAGCATGGCCTTCTCAGGCCCGGTTCTAGTGAGCCTCGGAGTGACCGGGGCTTCTGTGTGAGAGTTGCTCCGGGAGGCCATTGTGGGCCAAGCGTGGAGAACAGTGGTCCCACGGCAGGAGCCAAGTCCCTCTCTGTGCCTTCAGAAGCTCAAGTGAGGGGGGCGGCCCGAGTCACCAGCTGTGGTTGCTACCCACACTTTTATCAGCGTGCACAACAGTGTCTGAAAACGTGCATTTTCGAAGCTGGCTTCCCCCCGCGGCTGGAACTGCCCTCCTGCCACACAGGTGAACAGGTAGTCCCTGTCCCAGCCCTGCCACGGCATCTTGCCAGCTGGGCAGCCCCCACCCAGCTGCTCTTCCGGGGTCTGTGGCTGCTGATGGGAGCCACGCGTGGCAGCCCACGGGTCTTCTGGAGCCTGCAGAGTTCGCGACGTCTCTTCCCTTTATTTTCCTGTTTATCCAGAGCGTGTGTAAACACATGGGTTGCCTGGTTTCGGCGTCTCTTTGGCCATTTCGTTTTTGCTGGATCCTCTGAGCTTCACTGGAAACCTTGGATTTTCTAAATGAATCTAAAAATAAACTCTTTGAAAAAAAATTCTTGAAGTTGGATAGTTGACACAGGCAGTATTATTTATTTCTTTTCCTTCCTCCTCTTCGTCTTCCTCCTCCCCACCATCCCAGAACACCCGCACATCTGGGCAGCCAGAGGTCGTGAAGGGACTGGGCCTCCACGGCTCGCTCTGTACCCCGGGCAGCTCTCTCTGAGGGCCGCCCGCTTGGAAAATGGGGAACTCGGGAGTCTCGGGCATGATTTATTAAAAGCTGCTGCGGGGAAGGCGGTGGCCGCGCGATCCTGCCCACGGCAGCCTGGAGCTGGTGCAGGGCCGCCGGCCCCCTCCCCCTGCTGCCCGCGGTCTCCGGCTTAGCTCCCTCTCTGACTTTCCTCGCGAACAATCAGGGACTTGTGCTGGCCGCCGAAGGAGCCACGGCGCTGGCTGGCTGCGGAGGAGGCGACGTCATGGATTCCTGAGTGTGAAGTTTGCAGGAAAGCCCTCAGTTTTGGAGATGGACGGGATCCAGTGGTTTCCATGGCGCTGGATAAACAGGAGGAAACAGTGAGGGAATCCCGTTATTTTACTGCATTGAACGCCTATAAACACGGAGCGCGGGGAAGGAAGTCGCGTTGCCTCTGGAGTACGCCGAGCGCCGAGGCGCGCCGACTCGCCGCGCCGCCCGGAGCCCGAGGCAGGCGCGCAGCCCGGGCCGCTCCAGGCTCCTCCAGCGCCGCGCTGCGGGCGGGCTGCAGAGGCCGGCGCCCCTCGGCAGCCGCTCGGACCCCGATCCCAACACGTCCCCGCCGCACGCCCAGCCCCGTCCCCTCCAGATGCAGAGAGAGGCTGCGTTCCCGCTGGGGCACTGCCACCCGCTCCGCATCATGGGGTCTATGGCCCAAGGTAACCGAGCCCGCCGCGCGCCCGCCTCCCCTCTCCCGCCCGCGCCCCGGCCCCTGCCTTCTGCTCCCCGCCGCCCGGACAGCGCCCCCGCTCCCGGGAGAGGTCGGTGCCGAGGCCCCGGGGACCCCGCTTGCCCGGGCACCCAGGTAGGGTGGCCAGGAGGGGCGCCCACGCCCTGTCCGGGGAGGGAGGAGCGGGGACGCCAACTCGAGCGACTTGGCGACGGGTAGGGAGGCTCCAGGCGGGATTCCCTGGGCATCCTGGGGAGGACTCCGCTCGGCCACCGCGGGCTCGCGCTACTAACCGCTGGCTGCTTAACCTTTTCAGCGCTCGGCTTTGACAGCAATGCCATTTCGCGCATCAGTCATCCTCCTCGTCATCATCATTATCGATTGTTTGTATTTAGTTCCCCCTTATCAAGAGAAGGGGCTTGGTATTTTACAATGTAGTAAATACAGTAAGGGAGACTTCGCCTTCTGATAAGGACGGATACTCTGGGACATTTAAGCAGTTTTCACTATCTTTTGATGTGCTTCGTGGATAAAGCCTTCCCGCCCCCCCTTGAAAGTGCAGTGTACCCGCAGCTCCGGTTGGGACCCCTTACATCGCGTTCTCCCGGGGCGTCTCTTGGGTTTCGCCCTGGAGTCTAATGTTAGCCTGCTAGGATCTTGGGGGCGGGGGTTCAGGACGAAGACTTCACTCTGAAAAAGAACCCATGTGGCCAGGGTTGTGCAGGGATTTCGGCGGGGCAATAATGCAGCGGTTTTCCAAGTGCAAACGGCAATGGGTCTTTTTCCTAGAGGAGCCCAGCGTGGAGGGGTGGGGGGGCGCTACCAAGTGGGAAGCCAGGCAAGAGTTAAGTGAAATAAATTCGTGTAGGAGGAGTTAGCCTTGTGTCATAAAATCAGAGCTGAATGTAGGTTTTTGTGCTCTGCGTGGCTGATTAGAGTTCTGGGGTGGGGGAGAGGGGAAGAAATGACAATTTCAGTAAATAAACCTGAGGGGCTTTTTGTTGAAAACTAGATTGAGGCCAAATGCCTTGGGTTAGGTAAATGGTGCGCTTTGCCACAGCAGACCTCAGTGGCATATTTTTAGCTGACTTATACTTTTGAACATGAGGCCCTGGCTGCACTTGGGATGTTTTAACTGGTACCAGTTTATCCTGTCCTCTGCTAGTGGTCAAGCGGCCGAGACACGGTGACATCATGGCAAGAAAAATCCCATGAATATTGCATCATCTACAAAGGATGCTCTCAGACAGGCGACACAGATGAAGGACGCGAAATGGTTTTTACTGCTATGTGAACCGAAAGTGGCTGCTTGATGTTCTGGTGGTGGTGGGGACAGGAGGGTGAGAGGGAGACAGGGAACTTAGGGTAGAAGTCGGGCTTCCGTGTCCCTGGGTGATCATAGCAGCCCTCTGTAGGGCTGCGATCATAGTGTCGGGCTGCGATCTCGCTCTAGGTGCTCGGCTGTTTCCAAGGCTTCACGTTTTCGTGTGCATGTGTGTCGGTTCCCCTCCCAGGGCATGCTCGCGTGTGCAGCGACTGTGGGAGTGTGTCTGCCAGCGAATGCACAATGCCACCGGCCTGTTCCCAGCAAACCACACTTGGCGTGCCAGGGCAGCAGGGCATGCAGCGCATCCCAGGCTTCAAAGGCCACTGGCCGGAGCCAGGCTGAGGCAGATGCAGCCAGTTGCCCTGGGTGGGTGGGGAGGTGAGTGCTCCTCCCTCTCCCCAACACCAGTGTCGTCAGAGATGGGACCTACGGTCTGTGTGCAGCTGGGCAAAGTCACTGAACACTGGGTGGAAGTGTTTGCATGGCCCAAAATATGGAACCTGCTGTGCAGCTTTGGGCCAAGGCCCCGGAGAAAACTAGAGATCTCAGTGTTATCTGCAGTGAGGTGATGGAAAGTATTTCAGGAGTAAACAAGCCCAGGGTGAGCTCTATTCACACCCAGGCCCAAGTTCCCGGACTTCGGCTTAAATTAGAATTTCTGCTTGGTCGCATCGCCACGGCGTGATCTTGGACAAGCATCTTAACCGCTCTGTGCCTCAGTTTCCTCATCTGTAAAGTGAAGCCCATAAACACACCTCCCTCACAGGGTTGTGGCGAGCTTTCGTGAGCACTTGGACCAATGTCTTGCTTACACGGCTGAGGCTCTGTAAGTGTATGCTGCTGTCCCGGTCCTACTAAAGACGTTAAGCAACTGATGCTGAGTAGAAACCAGATTTCCCAAGAAGCCTTTGACTCGGTACCGTACTTTGCATCTCTCAAGGTATTTTTTCACTTGGTGATGTCTCAGATCAGGTTAGGATCGTGGCTTGGGAAGCCTCAGATGTCCTCAGTTGCAAGAAGGTTGATAGTGTCAGCTTCGTAGGTTGTCGGGCGCGTTGTGTGATCTCAAGCAGGCACACGGCACACGGAGCTCCGTGCTGGACTTACGGGCCACATACTCAGTATCAGCATTGTGTAACAGTTGAGGACAGTGAGACCAGCTCTGCCAAAGCCGTACAGCAAATTAGAAGCTCAGGGCCTGGCACCAGAAGCCTTTAATTGCCCTCTGTGATGGGAACAAACACACAGAGGGCATTGACTCAGGGAGGCCCCAGGGCGGAACGCTTCACAGGTCTTAAGTCTTCTAACCTGGTGGCAGCTGTGGACAACGAGCACTCTAATGGCCTCCCTGTGGGAGGGCGGGAGGGACACAGAGGGCAGAAACTGGCAGAGGGTCTCCCAGTGAGAAGCAGCAGAGGTGCTGGTGGCTCCACTGTCCCAACCCTGCCCTACGTTTTAAGTGCCACGGGCAGATGAGGTGGCGGGTGGGGTCAGACCTTGTCCTGGACATGTTCCAGAAGGGGAGGAAGGAGGTCGAGCGTCGAGGTGAGAAACTGAGGCAGCTGTGGCTCTGTGAGTCAGGGAGGCGCCTGGTCCTGGGAAACGGGACCACAAGGTTTTCCTTCCATCAGAGGAAGGTAAGTCCTTGGCCAGCTGATGACAGAGCTTGATCACCGGTGGTGCTTTCTATGCTCTGGGGCCCTGCCCCATCCCCCTGGGTGGCCCCTCCTCCACGTGGTCCTCCCCTCTCATTGGGTCTCCGGTGGGTTCTGGTGACACTTTCACCACCCAGGGGTCTCCTACTAAAACTCTGAGTCAGAGGTTCAGATCCTGCTTCTGCCGCTTCTTGCCTGCATGATCTTGGTGCAAATCACTTTGCTGTTCTGTGCCTCAGTTTCCCCATATGAAGAGTGAGATTAAGGTTACCCAGAGTACTATTTAAAGGATGTCCATGAGCCATTTACTGCTTAAGATGCTAGGGAGGGGTCTTCCTCACCGAGAAGGTGAGATAGGGGTGTCCAAGAGGACTTCAAATAGTCCTAATGCGGGAGCATGGGGCCGCGAGTGATTTAGGGGGTATGTATGTGTGTGTGTGTGTGTGTGTGTGCGTGCGTGCACACGTGTGTTGTGGGTGGGTGTACAGGCTTCTTGTGGCTACTGGAACACACTACCGCAAACCAGGCAGCTTAAAACAACAGAAATGTGTTAGCATAGTCCTGGAGGGCGGAGTCTGGAGTCCAGGTGTCGGCTGGGCTGTGCTAGGGAGCTGCACTCACTGGCTCCTCCGGCTTCTGGTGGTTCTGGAAATCCTTGGCATTCTGCGGCTGTAGCCACATCCCGCCAATCTCTGCCTCTCGTTCCATGGCTTCCCCCATGTGTGCCTGCGTCTGCTCTTCTCCCAAGGCCGCCAGGCACAGGCTCAGACCCTTTCATTGCAGGTGACTGCGTCCTCGCTTGGTCACGTTTGTGACCAAGCCTTATTTCCCAGAACTGTCTCTGCATAGGTACCTGGTATTGGGGCCTGAATACAGCGTTTGCTTTTGGTGGGGAGAGGATGGAGTTTCAGACAGAATAAGATTGCTAATTCACACAGGGGACTATCCTCTTCCAGGAGGGTGTGCGCGTGCATGTGTGTGAATGTGTGTGTGTGTGCGTGTGTATGTCCATGTGGCTATAGCCACACTGAGCTGTACCTCCGGCCCTTTTTTTTTTTTTTTTTTTTTAGGTTTTTTGAGACAGGGTCTCGCTTTGTGGTTCAGGCTGGCCCTCAGCTCAGCCTCAAACTCACATCACAATCCTCCTGCCTCTGCCTCCCGAGTGCTGGGATTACAGGTGTGAGCCACCACGCCCGGCACTGTGGTATGTGGTACTGGTTGCTGCTGGGTATGGGTCTCCACACCCAGTATTGTTATGTGATTACCGGGGAATCGAACCCGGGCCCTTGCGCCTGCAAGACAGGCACCGGAACCACTGAGCTAACTCCCTGGCCCTATTTTTGCTTTTGATATACTGTCTCACTAAGTTGCTATGTTGCCCCAGGTGAGCTTGAACTTGCAGTTCTCCTGCTTCAGTTTCGCTTGGCCATGCAGCTGGCTCTGTTGGGGTTCCCTTGAGGGCCAGAGTTCTGCAGGGACCCGCCCTGTCATTGGCACCTAAGGGTAGAAGCCATCTCAAACGTGTGACTCCCCTGTCTCAAAAAACCTAAAAACAAAAAAAACAAAAAAAACCCCTGCCGGGCGTGGTGGCTCACGCCTGTAATCCCAGCACTCGGGAGGCAGAGGCAGGAGGATTGTGGTGTGAGTTTGAGGCTGAGCTCAGGGCCAGCCTGAACCACAAAAAGCAAGACCCTGTCTCAAAAAACCTAAAACAAAACAAAACAAAACAAAACAAAAAAAACGTGTGACCCACCTCAGCTGTGCCTCCTCCCAGCGCAGCCTAGAGTGTCTGCGCCACTTGCCTCCCATCCTCTGCTTTCACTGGGAGTCATTTCATGTTTCATCTTGGTTCAGAAATGTCCCTCGGCAAATCCACCTACAGCTTATAACCCAGGAAGCGTGTGAGTCAGTCATGTATCAGATTCGTGTGCAACAAAGCCGTTCCCCTGGCGGCATGTGTGGCTCCCTAAGTGACATCACTACTTGTCCTGTGTCTTAGTTTCCTTAGCTGAAAAGTGGGCGTACTAGGAATCCTTACATGCAGGGTAGGGTGCTTGGAGTCCTACTGAACAACACCCTGTCTGTGAAGTTCTTGAATGGCCCAAGAGGTCTGCTCATGTTTACAGTTGTTTTTAAGTAGTCATTTTATTTTATTTATTTATTTATTTATTTATTTTTGAGACAGGGTCTCGCTTTGTAGTTCAGGCTGGCCCTGAGCTCAGCCTCAAACTCACATCACAGCAATCCTCCTGCCTCTGCCTCCCAAGTGCTGGGATGACAGGCGTGAGCCATCACGCCCGGCACTGTGGTATGTGGTACTGGTTGCTGTGGAGCGTGAGTCTCCACACCCAGTATTGTATGTGGTTACTGGGGTATCAAATCTGGGCCCTTGCACTTGCAAGGCAGGTGCCGGAACCTGCTAAATCCCCAGCCTTTAAGTAGTCATTTTAAATCCAAGCTATTACATTCCTTCAGCTGACTGACCTTCAAGAGTTCATCCTGAAGGGCATAAAGTCATTTGCTAGTGAACCCCAGAGGCCTGACTGTGGGCTCTGGATGACAGGGGTCAATCCCTGGTCAGGGGGGTTCACAGAGCACCTGAGGCTAGGGTGTGTGGAGAAAATCCAAGATGGCAGAGATGGGCCTCTCTGCCTTTAAAAGGCACGTGGAGAGTCTGTTGTGAAGTTTAAAGAAACACAGACGTGGGAAGCAACACACGTACTAACTAAAAGTCTGGGTTGAGTGGGGAGGAGGTCCTGGGTTCCTGAAGGACGACAGTGGGCTGAGGGCAGCAGATAAGGGCTGAGAAATGGCTGTGGGGTGAGCAGAGGCTAACTACTGCTCAGTCTGGCAACTCACAGCCCTCCTGCCGCTGGCCCTGCATCAGCGCTGCCTGGGCAGAAGCTGGTGCTGCCCTGGTGGAGAGATGGCGTGCATTGCCACAGCCAGGTCAATCAAGGGCAAGGAGAAGCCTTTCCGGGAAACTGCCTTAAACATGCTCTTTGAGGCCCAGGGGGTGTATTGTGTAACAAGGAGCAGGCCAGGACTGAGCAGGTGTGCAGAGAGCAGGTAGGGGAGGAATCAGGAAGCTGGAGATGGAGCCCCACACTCTTACCTGGAGCCGGGCAGCCAGGTGGGGCTGCAGCCGACAGGTGCCAGCTGACTGGTAACCAAGAATCCCAGGCCCAGCGTGGTTCCATCTTCCCATTGTTTTTCCAAACGAGAAACTGGAGCTTTGAGTTTTCACATGCATTCTCCAAGGTTAAAAGTGTTAGTTCAGAGTTTTAGAAAAATGATTATGCAGGCCAACCTCCGAGGCCCGCAGGGTGGAGTGGCCAGGCCAGGGCAGGCCCGTGAGCCAGCACTGTCCCTGGGTCCCTGTCCACTCTGTGCCGTCCCTGCGCCTGGCCCTCGAGGCCCTATGCCCTGGAAGGGCTGCTTCTCCGCCTGCGCCTTGCTCCGTCCCAAGCTTCTCCGGGAAACAGTGTTTTCAGGGCAAAGAAATGCGTTTTGGGCCTTGCCAGAAGACGCAGGGGATGGTGAACTAAGTCAAAGTGAGGCTTAACCCTGGTTAAGGAGCACAGAGTGGGTACGGAGAGAGTTGATCAAGGGGACAAAATGTAATGGCACAGCAGAAAAAACAGGGACTGAGGTGAGTTACCTTTTCATGTGATATTTGAAAATAAATGCCAAAAATCCATGGTGAATGACAAAAAACAAATCATAATAATTACAGGTAAAGGTGGGATTGGTGTAAGTCATTTTCTCTTTGGCCTTAGGAGATCTGACTCGGCCCAGAACTCTTTTGTTCTTTTGATTTGTGGTACTGGAGATTGAACCCAGAGCCTTTGTACTGAGCCATATCTCCATCCTTTTATAAAAAAAATTATTTTACTTTTTGGAGACAGAGTCTTGCTACGTTTCTGAGTTGCTCAGGCTGAGCTCAAATTGTGATCCTCCTGCCTGAGCCTCTTAGAGTGTCAGGGTTATAGGCATGCACCACCACAGCCAGCTAAAGTGCTGTTTCTGATTTTTTTCTTTGTTACAATTTCAAGTTTGTTCATCAGAAACTCTTTGGGTTTGTTTTGTTTTTTCCTCTGAGATTTTGTGTCACCTCTTGAACGCTGGCTGTCCTTTGTCTTAATCTGGTGTCAGCCTGTAGAAATTGAATTTATATGTCCATGAATCATACTATTAACATCTCCAGTGATAATGAACTCCAAGGTGTGCTTAACTTGGGGAGAGATTGCTGCTGCATCCTGGTAAAAAATGTTCCTACTTTTAAAATTAGACTTAAAGCTTTCATTGCCTGATTTTCTCAGTCAATGTTTGATTATAGTGGAGGCTGTCCAGGTGCGGGCTTTCTGATATAAACTTATGAGTTATTCATTCAATATTGCAACAAGGGCAAGCCGCCTCATTTCCAGGGTGTCATAGGAGAGGAAAACGGGCAGCCTCTTCCTTCCCAAAGCATGCATTTAAGGACGGCAGTGCTGTATCCAGTTCAGGCTGTGCTGTGTCCTGGTCACAAGGCCACCGCGGGCCTGGCCCGGCTTCCTGTCCTCATGTCCGTGTGGGCCCTGACGTGCAGGGGTCGGCTTGGGAGATGCAAGTGCGCTGGCCTTGGTATTGTGCTGTAAGAACACCCCCTCTGCAGCAGGACAGCAGAGGGAGGAGGACAGGACAGAGGACAGGGCAGCAGAGAGCTGGGGTGGGAACAGCCGACACAGGGCCCGGCAGCCATGGCCTTGGCCTGTGGATTTTACTCTTAAGTGTAACAGGAAGCCACCTCGGGGTTTGCCGGATGTGCGGATCTCTCTGGGTGCTCTGTGTTTGGGTGGATGCAGAGGGAGCAGGTGCAGGAAGGACTGCTGCGGTGGTCCAGGTGAGACATGGTGACCACAGGTGGGGACGGTGCCGAGAGAGGTAGGACAGTGAAATTGTTGAGCTGGCTGGGTTTGGGCTACATTTCAGTGAGCTTGCGAGTGGGGTGAAGAAGAAGAATCACAGGTCACCCTTGACTTTTGGCAGAGAACTGGATTAACGAGGGGTCAGGCGAGCTTGGGGGGGGGGTGGCTGAGAGGACAGAAGGATCTGGCTTTGCATACACCCAGATGAGACTTTGGGACGGCTGGTGGATATGTGAACCTGACTTTCCCAGAGAGTTCCGGGTTGCAACTAAAATGAGCTTTAAGCCACAAGGTGGAAAGGAAGATGGAGCTGTGGGTGGGAGGTCCTTCCCAGGCCACCACTTGAGCATTTGCCACCGAAGTCTTCTTTCAGGCTCCTCAATGCTTCATTTTTCTCCCTGTCTCAGGGCCTTTACAGATACTGTACTTTCCCATCTGTTCCTCCCCTAACTATTCCCTGGATATCTCCTACTCAGCCTTCTGATCTCAACTTTAAACCCTTCTCTCTCTTAAAGTGACCTCTAAATTCTCTGTCTACCTCTGGTTCCCTAGTCACACTTCCTCCTTCCTGTCCTGGTACTATCTCAGTTTGTAATTATGCATCAGGACGTGTGCCAGTTGAACTGAGTTGAATGCCAGATCAGAGGCAATAGCACCCGTATTTGTTAGGAATTTCAGACTCTCAATGGCTTCATTAATTTCCCTCTATATTTATTGGAGAGGCTGGGGACAAATGTAAAGCCAGGGTCATTGCCCAGGGCCAGCTGCAGGGCAGAAAAGATCAACAGAAGTGGTGCTGTCCATCTCTCCATCCTACCCCTGCTTACTGGGCTCCAGATGCGTAAAATCCACGCATTTTGGGCCGGAGATTTAGCTCAGTGGTTCTGGCACCTGTCTTGCAAGCAGAAGGACCCAGGTTCGATCCCCCTGTAACCACATATAATACTGGACTCATGCCCAGCAGCAATCAGTACCACATACCCCAGTGCCGGGCGTGGTGACTAACACCTGTAATCCCAGCACTCAGGAGGCAGAGGCAGGAGGATTGCTGTGATGTAAATTTGAGGCTGAGCTCAGGGCCAACCTGAACTACAAAGCGAGACACTGTCTCAAAAAAAAAAAAAAAAAAAAAAAAATCCATGCAATTTTGCCCCTGGCCCTTGCTTCCCAGAACGCAGAGTTTATTTTGGAACTGAAAACATGTTCTCCCAACCCAAAGCCTCATCCTTAACCTGGCCCTGGAGAAGCAAGTGCTCTTACCTTGCGGCTGCAGTTCTGCTGTGGACCAGGCCCTGGTTCAAACTCTTTCTCTTGAAAGTACTCAGACTGCTTCAGTGCAAGCTGCAAACCCTAAGAGTGCCAAGAAGGTGTAACATTCAGAGGGAGCTGGAGTTTTACTTAAAACATCCTGAACAATTAATTCTCCCTAAGGCTGAAGTTCTTGTAGCTCTGACAGTGACCATCCCTTGTCGATCTGATCTTTATTGAGTATCTGGAAGGAAGACTGAAGGCGGGTAAGGATTGAGGATCTAGTCCTAGTGGTTGGGTGGCCTGGACAAGGCTCAGGGGAGAAGGTTCTTCAACTGAAGGCCCTCGTCCAGACGAGTAGAGTCACATCCTCTGTCCACTTCCCGTCAGTCACTCCCTCTGACTGTCTGTCCCCACTTCCACTGCACGGGAAGCTGTTAATGGGGCTCACTGCATTAGCAGATCCCATAGGCTAGAGGAGGTAAAACTGATCCGCCTCGCCTGGGTCTTTTGTCTGCTTCCTTGTTTGGGGGGGTGTGTGGTAGCACTGGGACAACTGCGTTGACAGTTCCACGGAGCATATGCTCAGGTGTAGTGGGTGTGGATAGTAGATCATGTGCTCAGTGTGCACGAAGGCTCCAGGTTCGGTCCCAGCACCACACACGAGAGAGCTTCTCCAAAGGAACATGGCGGGTGCTATTATGAGAAGAGGAATTCTGCATAGGGATAATCAAGAGGCAGTCACCAGGAAAGGATTTAGGGTGCAGGGACCAGGCCCAGGATGGGATGGGGCGGTATTACCTACCACTGTTCTCCTTTTCAGCAGCAGGGGAGGCTGGTTCCCTTTTTTTTTTTTTTAAATTCTGAGCAAATTTCAGTGTGTGGACTTTCAGTCCCTGTCATAAGGGCCAGAGAGAACCCATTTTCTTCTCGCTGTCAGCTGACGTCCTCATTCCTGCCTCTGCCATGTAAAGTTATCAGTCATCTCCCAAGATGCCTGCTGTACGGAGTGCTTCTGGTTAAGAGGGGAAAAAAAGGGGTTTCTCAATGCTCTGAGAACCAGAAAAATGTGAGCGGGGCTTGGAGTATAAACCTGTGGTTATCACCTCTGGACATATATATACGTATATATATATGTATATATATATATATATACGTATATATATATATATTTTTTTTTTTTTTGAGACAGGGTCTCGATTTATAGTTCAGGCTGGCCCTGAGCTCAGCTTTGAACTCACAGCAATCCTCTTGCCTTTGCCTCCTGAGGGCTGGGATTACAGGCATGAGCCACCATGCCCAGCACTGTGGTATGTGGTACTGATTGCTGGTAGGCATGAGTCTCCACACCCGGCATTGTTGTATGTGGTTACCAAGGATGGAACCCAGGCCCTTGCCCTTGCAAGGCAGGCACCAGAACTGCTGAGCTAAATCCCTGGCCCTCTGACCCTATATTAAAAGCATCTGGCAAGTCTTTATATTTTTATACCAGGGATAGAACACGGGACCTTGGGCTTGCGAGGCAGGCAATGCGACACTGAGCTAAATCTCTGGCTCTGGCAAGTTTTTGTAAAATACTGATGGCTGTGTCAAACATCCCTGTTAAATTGGTATCCGGTGGGAACCAAGTGTTTGGATATGCTAACAGCCCTGCAGGTGATTCTATTGTACAGCATAGGTAACCTGCTCCTGTAAGTCCAGCTGGAAACCCTATTCACACCTGCGCTTCCTGGTTTCCAGATTATAAGTGTGAGCCAGGTGGAGGATGGGTAGCAGTATTCCCAGTGTCTGCAGCAGTGCCGGGTCACTAAGTGGGGAACGATGAACATCTGTGGACTGAGTGATGCTGGGGAGCTTTATGAAGATCCCCTCAGTGGCACAGAGCTGTCTCTCTGTCCTCCTCCTTCCAGCTCATGAGGAAGGGGTCTAGGCACTGACACGAAGCCATGGTTCTCTCACGGATTTGAAGGCCTCTCCCATACCACACTCTGCTTCCCAGCACTGGCCACACTTCACCTTCACCCCAAGTCTTAAGTCTTTGACATTCTGGCTCAGTGGGCTTAGATTATAGCACAGGCCCTGGGCGTTTAAATATGTCCCAGGTGGGCTGAGCATGGTGGTGTACGCCTGTAATCTTAGCACTCTGGGAGACTGAGACAGGAGGGTCAAATCTGAGCTCAGTTCAGTCAACTGATTGTGAGCCTGTCTCAAGAAAGAAAAGAAAAAACAAAACAAAACAAAAAAACAAAAACAAACCCAAAACATCTGAGGATAAAGGCCTTGGGTTCAATCCTCAGTACCACCACCACCACCACCTGCACGCACACGCAGCCCAGGTTATTCTAACGTGCCACAGGATGTGGGGCCAATGCTCCATTGTTTCATGTACTGTGTTTTCCAACCCTGGAAATCTAAGAGTTGAGAGATGCCTCTCCGAAGTGTTTTTGTTTGTTTGCTTTGCTTTTGGTACCAGGGATTGAATTCGGGGCCTTACATTTGTGAGGCAGGCGCCAGAACACTGAGCTGAAGCCCAGACCCCCAGAAGCGTTTTATTGGTGTGTGGCCCAGGGTTTGCCAATTATACCTCTACAACATTCACCTTGGTTGCTGGATTAAAAACACACTTTCCTGCACCTTTAACTCAGACTTGTGGAGTCAGAAGCTCCCCAGAGGGTCCCGGGAATCAATGTTTTGAACAAGCATCCAGGCGCACCTGTCACGGGTCAGCCCCAGGAGCGCACCTCGCGGGTCCACTCGATTCAGTGACCTCCACCGGACCCCCGCCCCTGGCCTTCGTGAACCTGGCTCCTTACATGTCACCTCTGCCAAGAGGCCTTCCCTGACCTGCCAGGGACCCAAGGCTCCCCAGCCCGGCTTCATAAAGACCTTGGTGAGTTCTCTCCCAGCACCCATGAAAGGGGGTGCTGATAATGTGTCTTGTTCCCAGGGCAACAGGGGCAGGTTCTGGCTGGGTCCCTGCACCTGGTACACAGTAGGCACGGGGACTGCTGCTTTCAGAGCGTGTGCGATGCCCTCACCCACCCTGGGAAACCGATTTGAAGGCCTGCAGCGCAGGGCGTGCAAAGCCTGCCACGGTGTTTACAGAAGCACCTGGAGACACGAATGTGCAAAAAAGGGAGTACCCCACTCCCACCACTCCCCCAAAAAGGAGAAAGAAGAAGTCTGTGTGTGCTCCCTTAGGGCGAAACTGCGAGCGGCAGCAGCTTGGTCTCGACCTTGGGTCAGGCAGGGCGGCCGCGACCCCCAAGCGCTCAGTAGCCAGGGCCGGGCGGCCGCCTCCATGCGCAGCCGCCCGCCTCCCCGCCCCGCGGTGGCGCCCCGCCCCGCGGGCCGGCCCGTCCCCGCCTCCCCGCCCCCTGCGCGGGCCGCAACAGGTGCCTCCCGGAGCAGGAAGCTCTCGCCGCCGCCGCTCAGCTCCGCTGCGGGCGCGTCCGGACCCGCTGCGCCAGCACGCCATCCCGGGCCAGCGTGCGTCCCCACGAGGACAGTGACCGGCCGCGCAGGCCTGGTCCGGGCCCGGCTTCCCTTCGCCCCCAGGAACGGTGTCCTCGTCCCCAGAATCTCTTGCCGCTCGCACGCGCCATGGACGCCCCGGAGCCCAAGCCCGACCCCGACGGCAGGGACGCCCCAGGCCACGAGCCCGGGGGCAGCCCCCAGGACGAGTTCGACTTCTCTATCCTCTTCGACTATGACTATGTCAATCCTTTCGAAGGTCGGTGGGGGCGCGGACCAGGGAGGGGCGCAGGGCCCCTCTCCGCTCCCGCAGGCCGACCTGTCTCCCGGGCCTGGGGCGGGGACGGGGTGCCGGCCCAGGCAAGCTGAGTGGAGGCGGCTGCGGGGTGGTAGGCCCACTCTTGGCGTTTTGGGGTCAGTTTTGAGTTACCTGTGACTTACGGGTCTCAGGCCTGCGGCCCCCTTCTGGGAGCGGCTGTTAGAGGTGGTGGGAGTGACGGTTGTGTTGTCTGGGAGGGAGGAGGTGAGGATGGCCAAGCATGGAGTCAGGAGAGAGAGAGACAGAGTGTTAATGCACTGTGTTGTGGGCAAGCTCCTTCCCTCCAGCCCTAGTGACACGGCTGCCCCTGCACCTCCTGTGACGGTGGTGTGTGGGGACTTTGTGCTGAAACTAAGGAAGAGGCTGCTCGAGTCTCATGCTCGGGTGGTTTGGCTTTGGTGTGATGAGGCCGGCCCATTTCCTCCCCGGGTTCTGCCTGTGCATTCACCACTCGGCCCCAAGGGGAACCGTCTCAGCTTTGCTAAGGGATCTGCCCAGATCCTCATAATGGATGGGCGGTTGTAGAGAGCTGGAGGGTGCCTTTGGGAAGGACGGGCTGTTTCTGCCTGAACTCTGGCTTTCTGTGCCTTCAGCTGTCCTCCCTACCTGG
>PVIR01009965.1:0-17758 GCA_004026965.1 Petromus typicus
TTCTGTAGAAGAACCACAGCTTTTTTATCCAGTCTCCAGTTGATGGACACTTGGGTTGTTTCCAAGATGTAGCAATCACAAATTGGGCTGCTATAAACATGGGTGCACATATGTCACTGTGATATGAGTCTTTTAATTCTTGTGTGTATATACCTAGCAGGGCAATGGCCGGGTCAAATGGGACCATCAATCCTACCTTTTTGAGGATTCTCCAAACTGATCTCCACAGGGGTTGTACGAGTCTACAGTCCCACCAACAGTGGAGAAGGGTTCCTTCTTCTCCGCAGCCTCACCAACATTTGCCGTTGGCTGATTCTGAAATGGGAGCCACTCTATGGTCCACAGTAATCTTGAAGGACTTTTTAAATCTGTGCTTCTTAATGAGAAAGAAAGAAGACTACTAAAATTTAAAAATTATAATGTCACTGAATCTCAGCCTGTGTTTTTAAGCCTTCTTTGCCATTCTAACAAAAAAATGACCCCTTTATTATGCCCCATTATGTAGGTAACTAATGTATTTAATATATGATTAAGGGTTACACATCTGCTGTGACTTGAGTGATGGAACTTGTCACTCTGACCTTAAGTCTAGAATTACTTTTCTGTTCTCTCTTTGTCAGTGGAGTCACTCGTGCTGAAAAGAAGGGATCCAAACTCCAAAGGAGACAATTTATCTAAAGAACTGGCCTTTTGTCAATTGCAGAAGGCTCTGAAAAACTTTAAGTAAAGCAAAATTTCACTGTGAGCCTGTGGTATCTCTGTTTCACATTTTGTTTTTCCATGTGTTGAGTTGTGATATCTGATAGGTCCTTAAAACATAGTGCAGACAGAAACACTCATGCGGTATATGTAAACCATACCTCTCTTCACCCTAACTGCCCATCTTCCACAGCTTCTACTTGCCCAGTGTAAATGATCAAAGGACTTACATATAGGATCTTCACATGAACTTACACTTACTCTAACAAGTTGGTATGCTTAAATAGAGAAGAGCCACATGGCAAAGTCATCCACAGTGACATATGGCTACAATATGATAGTAAAGTCAAAGTGAAGTTACTTCTATTCTATCTTGGACCATGAAGACATAAGACTCTGCCTTACCAAGGAAACATCCAAACTATTTGGATTCATTCACTGGTTTGGTGCCTTGGAATTGTATAATACTTTCTGTTTTATTGAGAAAACCCAATTTGGCATGTTAGAAGTCTAGATCTTGGCAGAGGAAAACTAGATTCTTAAAAAAATTTTTTAAATGCTTAATAGGTGTGCCACCTTTAGTCTCCCTGTCCTAATATAGTATTTTGCATAGAGGACAGAGGTCATTGATGGTCACATTGAATGTTCATGTATATTTTTCTACTTTCTGTATTTTACATTACTGATTTTTACCCAAAGTTCACTTAGAAAAGAGTTTCAAATTATCAAGGTCTGGAATCAAAGTTAATTCACTTCTTACCCACAGAAGGAAAATTTTAATTGTCTGTGTTCTTAGGAGTTTGGAGAGTGCTCGTTTCTGCAGCACATACTTTTTTTAAAAAAAATAGGAGTTTGTAGAGCCAGGGATTTAACTCCATGGCTCCACATCAGCCTGGCAAGCTCAAGGTCCCGGGTTCAATCCTTAGTACCACATATCACAATGCTGGCCAGGTATGATGGCTCACGTCTGTAATCCCAGCACTAAAGAGGCAGAGGCAGGAGGACTGCTGAGTTTAAGGCTAGCCTGGGCTACTTAGTGAGTTCGGGGCCAGCCTAAACTACAAAGCGAGAACTTGTCTCAAAAAAAAAAAAAAAAACAATAGGAGTTTGTAGAAAGAAAAGCAACTTTGACCAAGAACTAGCATCAGAATCATTCCATATACAGCTTAAGAGTTCTTATATCAGAGTTAAACCAAAGCATGATTTAACCATTTGGATCATAACTGTTTGGGTAAGTGGTATCTCCTGTATCTCTATTCATAGTTTAAAATAAAAATTAAAAATACAGAAACTCTGCTTTTCTTTTCTTCCATCAGTAAATAGCAATAGCTTCTGGCTAGAACACTGCTCTACAGAAACCTTAAAAATGTCTAAGTGATCATATGCCTTACAGTTAGGCTATTTTCAACAAAGCCGTTCCCACCACTGTTTAACACATGGTTAAATACTTTGATTCAAATATAAGGAAGTCTGTTCTTCATTGGAATAAAGTTTATTAAAAATTCTCTGTTTTGTATTTAGCTTAAATATACCTTTCTCAAAACTACAGTTAGGTGAGATTGGATTTATTTTCTTGCACTGAGACTTGCTTAAGAAAATAGATTTTCAGTGTGTTCATGGAATTGGCATTGTGCATTAATTTTAAATTCTTAAGATAATTTAGGAACTTGTACATGTGAGTTTGACATGACTGGATGATAAATATCATAGTTTTCTGCTAGACCAACATCCTAATGGTTATACTGTGTCCCATGTTTTTCAGTAACGAAGAGAAATGAACGTGATTTTACAGATTTGTTGCATTCTCTGAGCTCTCAGTTGCCAGTACCTGACAAGTAGTCAGGAAGAATGGCATATGGTAGAGTTGTTGTAGTAATAAATACACATACAGTGAGTACCTTAGTGCCTACATGGTGCTAGAACAGTAGAAATATATAATTTCTGGGAACTCAGATGCTAATGACCAAATCCCATCAACACCACTTGTGCCTAAGAATATAAAGTATTTGAAGTGAAATAAACTCAGTGAAGTTAGGAGAATAAAAGGGCTGTTGTGAGGAGAATTCTTCCACTTCAGTTTCTAGTAGAAGGGCAATCAACTGACAGAGGACTTTAGTACATCTCATCCATGATGTTTAAATAAGTCAAACTGGTCATAGCAAGTGCAAGAATTATTAATAGTATGAGGATTTAGAGTCTTAGATTCCAGTTTAATACAGCAAATATTTGCTGTCTACCACATGCTAATTGCATGGTGGACATACTAACAAAGTTCCACCCTCAAAAGGGGGACACATCTGTAAATACTTTATTACTTTTTTAGTCTAAGAATATACTAAAATAAAGCAGTGGTAGTAAAGAAAAGTTGAGAGCTTATCTGTAGAAGAGTGAGAAAGCATAGGTGGGTCCTCAAGGTGAGTGGGAAGGAGAGGCAATAACTTAGGAAATCTTTGCATGGGTTTTGTGGCCTATGAGATTTTGAATTAATCAGCCAGATAATGAACAAAGTACAAAGATAAACTTAAGAAGCTGAGAAGGCAAAGTAAGTTGTTCCTATTTCTCTTATTAACTATAGATTTTCCTACTTGTAATATTTTTTGAAAGTTTCCTCACTCTGTTGAATCTCCAAAAGTAAAGAAACTTCTCCAGAAGCAAAATTTGGAAGTTAGTGTCTGAAGATCCCGTTTGACTTTTTGTGACCCTGGAGGGAACAGAAAATGTCAAGATTCCCAGATGAGGAGGTTAATGACCTTGGTAAACATTAGGAAGGTCTAATTCATGACCTACACTTGTTATAAAAGAAAATTTTCTAAAAGATAAATACATTTTAAATTTGAACTTTACAGAGTGTCACGTATAGGCGTAGAGTATATAATTAATTTAATCCAAGTTAGTATAAAGCTTTAGTTGTAAAGTTTTTGTTTATCTGTTTGTTTTTAGCGGCACCAACTTTCTAATGAAATTGATTTATTTAGAAAAGGGAGAGTTGTTTTTACTGTTCAGATTTTCCAGTATGTCCCCCCCAAATACTCATGAGCATTATTCACTCATAAAATAGAAACTACTACTCATGTGCTGTGAGGCTTTCAATATCCCAAGATCATGAGATCCCTGATTTGTGAGAGGCACTAAAAACACTATGTCATATGAAAAGAACCAGACCAGGGCCCAAAGATAACCGTGCTATGTAGACTCTCTGTGATCAGTGAAGATTTCATTTTACAAGATGTGTCCGTGTTTGGTCAGTAAAGCCAACACACAAGGTGAATGAAAGAACATTACTTTAAAGGCATTAAAGAACACGCCAAAAGAAAGCATTTTCAGTGCAGACATTCCTGACAGGGTAGAAATACAGAATCAGCATCCAGCCAGCCAAGCTGAGCTTTGTTTCCCATCTATGGATGCCAGGGCACAGGCAGTGAAAGGCGCTGCTCCAGCAGAAAGCCGACCACTGCCTGAGATCCCCATTCCCTTCCTCTTCTGTTCCTCCCTCTTTCTCTTTTTTCTATCTTTCCCTCTTTTTAACCTTTTGAACATTTTGATTTATCTCCCTTTTTAACATTTTGATTTATCTTGAAATTCTCAGAGATTTGTATAATTTATCATAACTGTTTCCATGGCTTTCCTAGTTAAAAGAGCCTGACAGTTTTCCAAGAAAAACACTTTTTCCTACTTTTTTTTGACAGAAATGAGTGAAAAGTAGGAGAGGGGGAGGAAGAAAGGGAAGGAAGGAGGAAGAAAAACCACAACCATTACCAGATCAGATATCCTGCATATTTAAACTTTATCTATGCGTCACTTACCATTTATGCATTTATATTCCACTTACAAACCATATGCATGTAGGCCTTTTTTTTTTTTTTCTGTACCAGAGATCAAACTCAGAACCTTACTCTTGCTAGGCAGATGCAGAACCATTGAGCTATATCCCCAGCCCTGAGGCCCCAGGCATTCTTTTTAAAATTTATACACATACTGGCCTGAATCTTTTAAAAATGATTACAAGTTACCATTCGTGATTTGAAGTTGAAAGATTTTGTGGTAAAATACTGTTATTGAAGAAATGACAAATGTATTAAGGGACAGACTGAGTAGCAGTGTTTATTAGGAACATAAACAGGATGAGAAGATCTCCAAGGAAGGAACTGGAATCCAAGAGTCCAACTGAAAATGTACATATAAGTTACATTTGCTATCGGCTCTAATGACTCTTTAACTTGCCTCTATGATTATCTTTCCATGGAAAAAATGAAGACATCATTATTGAATATAATCAGCTTTCTATTTCCCTATGTATACCCATAAAATTCATTAAATCTGACGTGGAAATTTTGATCTCCCTGATTTTCCTCATTGAATTTAAAGGAAAGTCAAGGGCAGGTGTTTTACCGTATGACAGTAACATTGCATTGCCTGTTGCCTCACATGTCACTTTTCCTCAGCTGAGGATTTGCAAAGAATGACATAAAACCTTAGGCAAAATTATGCAACTGTACCATTCAAAGTTCTGATTAAATACAAAGAGGAATGTCAAAGATACGAGTCCTTAGAGCAAGGAGTCACGATCTAAGAATCATTAGACTATATGGAGAAAATCTCCCCCGTTCTTCCAATTCTTTGTCCTCTTTTGGGTCCCTTACCTCCAGGAGAGATGTAGAAACAGTTGAGCTGGGCTTCATGCACCAAAGTGCCCCTGCACTTCACCTCTGTGTCGGCAGACAGGTGACTGGACAGCGGCCGGTATGCAGGTGTGGTGGGCTGCACAAAGGCTCGAAGCATGGTGAATTTCCAGATCCGTACTAATAAACTGATTTTAAAATGAAACAAATTTCTTGAGATCTTTTCTTCTTGTACTTTTTTAAAACTCAGAAACCATTCCTGTAGTAACAATTTAGAGTCACAGAAGTTCATGCAGCCCTGTCACTTGGCTACAAACTTAGCTTGTGCTAATTACTTTAAGTTTTAGAATTCTAAAAACTCTTTTTAGCCTTGTCCCTGCTGTGTGTACTGCTTGTGCCTATGGAGGGAAGGCCTCTCACCCAGTGGCTTTACAGGAAACCTTGGATTGAAATGTGAGGCTAATGGTTTCTGTCAGCCTGTCAGCTCATCACCTCGCAAAGGCATGATGAGCTCTGGTCTTTTTATATCACCATGAGTTGCTCAGATATACCCTCTTGTGTGGAAGAGTGATTGGTTTGTCCAGGAGTGAGTAGACCTTGAGCCTAAGAGGCTGAAAACTTCAGCTGGAGAATGTGCACTTTAATGGAACTCACAGCCCCTTTCCCAGTGGAATGCAGCTCAAGTTGCAAAACTATTTTAGGGAGGAAAAAACTTAGACTCAGGTCACTTTTTATCTTGGTCCCCTTTTTAGTAGCCAGGACTCCTGGTAAACCTGTTTTTTAAATTCCCCTCATTATTTAAGCTTTATGTTCAGTTTAAATCTTAACCAAAAAGAAAGGAGTTATTTCAAAATGATCCTATTTTAATTTTAAAACATGTTGCTTTAGAGATAAATGGTTGAATCTTAAAGAAGGCTCTATGATATTTTAAATGACTACTACAAAGCCAGTCTTTCCTTCAATCTGCTTTGACATTTGAGAGATGTTTTTCTAGCATTTTTTCTCGTTAAGTCTGCATTTCAGTTGTCTCATAGTAATGACAATGTCAAACTGCTTGTCTGTTTGTATCAACAGTTTCCTTGGCATCCTACCCTTATGAAAATCTAGTTCCTTATGTCAGATGCCACAAATGTCTCACATCAAGAAAAATGGCACCCAAATGCTTCTGTTACTGCAGCCTACTGAAGAGAGAAGCCAGTGCTGGATTTTCCACTGCACTGAGCCTCAGGTCTCTTATTTGGGCTATGTCTTCCTCCTTCGACAGTTTTGGAAAAATGTCTCCAGGGAAAGAAAGTTTTCACTCTAGCCAGAAAAAGAGCGTGATTCTAGTTTGAGACTAAATTAAAGCCACCAAAACACACCGATGTATTCGGATTTATTAAGAGGCTGGATGCCTGTGATTCGATCTGCTTTTTCTGAGGGCAGGGTGGTTGACATACGGGACTCTGAGTAGGGAGCCTGAGTGGGCGAGTGCTGATGAGCTGGAAGCAGCCTGGAGTTGAAGTTTCACAATACACATTTAATGATCTTGAGATGAGGAATTTTTTTTTTTTTTTGAGACAGGGTCTTACTTTGTAGTTCAGGCTGGCCCTGAGTTCAGCCTCCAACTCACATCACAGCAATCCTCCTGCCTCTGCCTCCTGAGTGCTGGGATTACAGGCGTGAGCCACCACGCCCGGCACTGTGGTATGTAGTACTGGTGGTGCTGGGTCTCCACACCCAGTATTGTATGTGGTTACCGGGGATCGAACCCGGGTCCTCGTGCTTGCAAGACAGGTGCCGGAACCACTGAGCTAAATCCCCGGGCCTGAGGAAATTTATTTTTGATTTAAAACCTTTCATGGAGCATACTGACTTCAGAACTCAGATGGTCTTATTTTTCTTAAAAGATTGTCAGTGTACTAAGGAGGTATTGTGTTTGTATTTCTCTTTTCTCCTACTTTTTTTTCCCTTTCACGTGGAGAGGGGTAAGATAAAGATTCTTTATATACTTATAATTACAAGAACAGTTTAAAACCTTACTGCTAAATTTTAGCAAATTATAATTGAGATTCATAAGGTTCCTCTTTAAGATACCTCCTTAAAATAGCACTAAAAAGACACTTCTCATACCTTTTGATATTCAGATCATTGTCAAAAACAGAACTCTTATGCCTAGTAATTGGCTAGTAAGATAGGAACAATGTACATAGTTAGAATATCACAGCTATTTTAATGAAAAAATTACATTAATGTAATTCAATGTTTGAAAATTTAGATTTTATGTTTTCCTTTTTTAAAATGTATTGGGTTTCATTGCTCTATCATGACATTGCTGCTGTTTTCAGTGAAAACCTTTCAAATACACATGTAGTTAATCCATGAGTTAAGGTGTCATTTACATGATGAAAACCACCAGATCATTAACTAGATACTTATAAATGCATTTTGGAGCTATTCCAGCCTTTGCTGCAAAGCTGTGGAGATAGGCACACACTAAATTTAGTAGTCAATTTATTTGAAAAATTATTAAGTGAATCAATAGCAGCTATATTGTATCACATTTTCTTTCATTACTAAGTGATTAAATCATAGTCATATTTAATCTCCCAACAGTTATAAATTTTCTATACAGACATTTTGAAGTCAGATTTATTATTAAAATTTATTTTTTCCAGTATCCTATCCTAACTTACAGCTCACAAAGTTAATTTTTCATTTAACATATTCCTGGGGGAAAGAAGAAGGGAAGGAGGTTTCCAGGCATAATTTGAGAATCAGGTTTGTGAATATTTAAAAGTAAAGATAAAATATGTTTATGAAATGTGCAAATGGAGTATAGAAACAATGATATCTCAAAGCCAGAAGTTTAGAAATCCTGACTACATTTTAGGTCATTTGTTTAAGGAGAATTTACCAAATGCCTATTGTATTAAGGTGCTGTATTATTATTTTTTTTTCAAGGTTTTTTGAGACAGAGTCTCACTTTGTGGTTCAGGCTGGCCCTGAGCTCAGCCTCAAACTCACATCACAGCAATCCTCCTGCCTGTGCCTCCCGAGTGCTGGGATTACAGGCGTGAGCCACCACACCCAGCACTGTGGTATGTGGTACTGATTGCTGCTGGGGTGAGTCTCCACTTCCAGTATTGTTATGTGGTTACTGGGGATCAAACCTGGGCCTTTGCTCTTGCAAGACAGGCGCCAGAACCACTGAGCTAAATCCCCGGCCCAAGGTACTGTATTATTAAGGAAAACATCCTGTATTGCTTTGTGTGTTTGTGTTTGAGCATAAAATCACTCCAGAGTTCTCTGTGGACTTGGAAGAATTCCACTGCTACATCTTTAAGCTTTAATTCCAAAGATTTGTTTAATTTATTTAATAATTACTGAATAAATTAATTAAATGCATAAATTTTTATGTATTTCCCTTTTTCTCTCTCATGTTTTTGAGGTTGCTCATACTTTATTCAATGTGTTTTTGCAGTGTCCATTTATGGAATCTGGTTTTATGATAAGGAAGAATGCCAAAGAATTGCAGAGCTTATGAAAAAGTAAGTCCCAAAAAGCTAAATATTTTTCAGGACCTGGTGCTTTTGTTTGTATTTCTAAGTATAGGCAAAGGCACTATAATCTTAACAGGATAAATCTCTTATAGTAGTTATTTTCACAGCAGTCAGGAAAATATTTAATACTCCTTAATAGAAAATAACATAAGGAGCAACTTGCTACGTTTTCTCTGGATTTTTCATCTTTCGCTCAATACATTTTGTTCTGCCTATGTGAAATATACATGAGTTTTTTCCAGATGACAGTTTTCCTTAATATTTTTTCATTTATAAATTATTAAATTTTGTTTTGAAAAGTTATCAATATGTGTATGAGGGAAAAGAACACTCAGAGTCATCCTCAAAGGCTGCTTCAGATTTCCTAAGATCTGTCATTTTCTTCTTTCCCTAAACACCTTCCTTTAACTGTGTATCCTTACGAGGGAGCTCAGAATTTCATACCATGCCTCAAACACTGAGTACTTAGATACTCTTATTTTCCATCTCTGGAAATTTGAGTTAATATTACTTTAATAACTTGTCTGTCTAACTCCCCACTCCATTACACCCCTTTACTAGTCTTTTTCTTTTAATCTAATGATACCTTGTGATTTGTCCCATTCTGCATTCTGGGAAATTTTGACATTCCTCTGCTTTTGCAATCTGATTGCTTTGAAAGGAAGGCCCCAAAAGAGCCTGCTTTCTGCTCTGGGGTTGGTTGACTCCCTAATCAGCTCGTAAGCCCAGGGCACTCACTGTGAAGCAGTGAACTTCCCTGCTCTTTGCGAGGATGGATAAGGCTGCAGCTACCTGTGCTGGGTCTCAGCCTGGACCTGGACTCAGCCCGGCATAGGAGGGTTGTTTCCCACGTGGATGTGATGTCCGGCTCTGTCGGCAGAAGGACCAATTTCCATTTTTAAATCCCAGGGCAGTGAAATGACTAAAGAGTGACTCCAATGAAATGAAAAATGGGAAGCACATTTTTATATAAATAAAATTGATTCCTGAAAATCTTGCTTGTAAGAGATCGTTTTAGGTCTCTAGCTCAAGTTGCAAGTGGTAATTAAGTGTGTTCAAACTGGTATTTACTGCCATAACAGCTAGTTTCTAGAGCGTTCATGTTATTGTCAGTGTGCGGTGGATAATAATAGCAGGATCTCATATAGATTAAAAAATACTCCGTAGCTCAGCCTAGAGGCCATGGTAGAACTGTCAGCATTCTGCTGCAATTGCTCAACAGCTCTGGCAGGAAATTTACTAGCAATATTTATTGCTATTTACTAGCAATAAGCAGCTAATTTATGTGTATTCAAACCCCTTCTCCAGTTAGAATGACATTTCTCAGTAAATTCTCAGATCTATTTTTTATCATAAACTTCATTGCATAGTAAAAGAATTTGAGCTGAAAGTCAGAGCACATAAGGGTAAAAGGTCTTTTTCTCAGCATTTCCTTGCAACAAGGAGAGCAGCCTGGTCTCCTGTATCATTTTCAGGGCAAGGAAAGGCACTCATTTCCTTGCTTTTCGAAAGCTTTTTAAAAAAATTTTGTAGATGTTTTAAATGCTTCTCTCCTCAGAATTGGGATAGATTCGTCACTGTGTTTCTAAACGGTGATTTAAGTCGCTACATCAATTTCCCTTTGACTTCAAGGCACTCTGAGATGAAAAGGAAAAGAATCTCTGTTGGCTACACAATCTGGCTGGTGCTAGAGAACTAAAAGGGCTTCCTCAGCAGGTAATGAGAGCATGCTTTCAAGTGCTCTAAACAAGGAGCTGGCGAACCTTCCTCTGAAAAGGACCAGATAGAGAATATTTAGGACTTGCAGGCTACGTAACTGCTGCATCTGCTCAGCTCTGCCATGCTTTGTCCTGTGAAAGCTTCACAGGCTGTGCATACTGGCTTTCGGCCAATACATTAGCTTCTTGACCCCTCCCCTGGACTCAGAGGCAGCCATTTAACTCAGGACTTCAACTTTCATTTTTTGTCTATAAATTCCTGAGCGGTTTCATTTTTAATATAGTTGTAGAAGCCATATTTTGTTGAATTGGCTTTCCTTGTGTGAGTCTCCCCCTCTGTGTTTTAGCCTAACTCAGTATGAACAGTTGAAAGCCCATCAGGGTGCTGGAGCAGGAGTCTCCCCAATGATCCTCAGTTCAGGAGAGGGCAAAGAAGTGGATATCTTACGAATGCTCACCAAGGCCAAAGATGAATACACAAAGGTGAGTTTTTGCCCTTCCTTGTGACATAAATTTCAGTTGCACAGTGGAAAGATTGTTGTTGAGAAAGACTCCAATCAAAACTGTATGAAAAATGAAATTTCTATTTGCTTTTGTTGGTGTAGAGAAGACTTTGCTTTTAAGTGAATTAAAAGGTAGCCTGAGAAATTAGTGGCCTTCACATAAACAAACAGTATCAGTTAAGTTTACTAGAAGATTCCATTTACATAAATTCCTTTGTAATAAAATTCACAAAAAAGTAGGCAAAGCCTGTAGGAGGAAATTTTAATAACTCCTGAAACGCATAAAAATAGACTTGTGCATATGGAAGTGTATGTCTTGTACTTGGATAAGAAGATTCACCCAAAAGCTCTCACTTCTTTTGTAATTTCTATATTTGAGGTGATTGCGGAACAGATACCACTGGTTTCTTTCCTTCTCTGTCCTTTTCCTGGAGGTAGATACATTGAAAGGTTAGTGTGGAGAAATACACAAGAAGAATAGCTGAGAAGTCCCTGACTAGCTGGGGTGGAGGGGGAAGGGGCAATAGGAATGGAAGGTAGAAGATGGAGCTTGGAACAGTCTCTACCTGATATTAAAAGTTGAATTTTAAACCTTTAAAACTGTATCGATTAATGGTATTGATACATAAACAACCAGATAGACCAATAGGACCAAGGAGATATTACAGAATTAGACCCAGCTCTGTATGAAATTTAAGAAATAACTACCTCTATAAGACATAAATGTTTTATAAGATTTAAACTAGACCCAAGCAAGGTTATAAAAATAACTGAGAAAAATGTATGTACATCTGAAATACAGGAAGTGGGCTAGTTGCTAGCTGCTAAAAATTGAGAAGTAAAAACTTGATAGTCTCTAGAAAAATAAGCAAAACTTCTTCAAAGACTTTGACACCTTTTAAGCATGGGCTATCAGAAAGTTCCTAACTCTTTCTCTGAAAGATCTAGAAATAAGTGACAACCCAGCAGTAACAAACACTACTTTTATCAGCCAGATTGTTACTGTGTCCTCCGCAAAGGTACGAGGGCTCTTTGAAGAAATTTCTGATCGCAGTTCTGGGGTAGCACAATCCAACAAGATCCTGTAAATGTGACCAGGGTCAGCTTAAAAGATCACAGAACAAGACGTTCACCGCTCACGTCCACAGGAATGACTACAGTGGACTGAATACCCTGAATATGCACATCCGTGAGTGCATGGCCACAGAGAACAAGCAAACCCAAAACAGCAATAAAACAAAATATCATTACTGGCTCTCTTGTGATAGTGCTAGAATACCGGCACCTGCTTCTGAAAATTGGTAATTAATGGGAGTAAATTAAGCTCTTACCCTGCCTGCCTTGAAGGACCATATTTCAGACTAGCCAAACATTCCTGGTCAAAGAAAGAAAATTCATCTCTACTAAAGAGGAAATTCATCTCTACCTCTAATTCATCTCTACTAGCTAAGAAATATAGAGGGAATAATAGAGTTTTAAAACACATTGGCAATGGCCATCGGTAAGATTCACGTGATGGGTAAGGGTGATGGAAACTTGACTGTGGGAGAGTCAGGCTACCGCCATCTGAACCCCATAATGAGCATCACAGGAAGCCGGATAAGCAGGCATTATGGCCCCTTATGGAATACAGTGTGAAATGTGCAGTGCTCTGAAATGGTTCAGCAGGGAGCTGATCTTCAATCAAGTGAGCCTTGAGATCTAACTTTCTAGTTTGCTAAAAGTAAAAGCAGGTAGGAAAGCAGATAGAAAAACAAGTTAAGTGATACCACAAGGAAAAAATCAGAAAAATCCTAAGTGAGACAGAACACACCACAGTTGACTAGGCTCCTCTGGTATGCCTCTGGCCTAGTAGTTGACTCATTGTTGACTGTGAGACTGTGAGTTTCTGATGGACAAAGAACATCCTGAATTCATCTTTATATCGCTAATCTCTTTGAAGTTCCTAACACATGGTGAATGCTAAGAGGGGTGTGTGTGTGTGTGTGTGTGTGTGTGTGTGTGTGTGTGTGTGTGTGTGTGTGTATACTGAGGATTATTAAACTCAGGTCATTAAACTCCCAATGACCTACATCTCCAGTCTTTTATTTTGAAAGAAGGTCTTGGTAAATTGAAAAGTTTGAACTTGACCATGTGATCCTCCTACCTCAGTCTGGAAGAGTGCTAAGATTACAGGTGTGCACCAGCAGTAACAGTCCTTGAAAGAATGAAGGAAGGGTCATAAATATGAATAAGCCATAGTTTCATTATCCTTATGTCATGGGATTAGCAGACATGCTCTAATCCAAGCTTCAGGCAATAGCAATTTTTTCATTAGTTTTTAATATTCTAATTCTTTAAAAATTAGTTTAGCCAAGGATTTAGCTCAGTGGTTCTGGTGCCTGCTTTGCAAGCACAAGGTCATAAGTTTGATCCCCAGTACCAAAAAAAAAAAAAAAAAATTATTTAAAAATATCCTAATGAATTGGCAGTTGGCCACATAATTAAATGATTATATCTTATTATTTACACAATTGCAAGTGAAAGAATAATCTGTAAAAAGTGGCATTTTCTGAAGTGTTTTCTTTTTTTTAAATTTTTTTATTTTTTTTAATCTTTATTGGTACATTAAATATACACATCATGATTGCACTCCATAATGGGGATTTGTACCAGTATAAGACACAACTTAATTCTCATTTATTCCCATAGCCCTACCCACCCAAAAGTGGCATTTTCTAACCTCTTACAACTTATTTTCTGTGAAGACAGCCTACTCTGGTAAATAAATAATTCATGAATTTTCTTTTCTCTCCCTCTCCTCTGAACAGACAGACAGACAGACACTATTTTTGCAGTCCTGGGAATAGAACCCAGGGCGTCACATATTCTAGGCAGGTTCTCTACCACTACTTCCAACCCCTGTTTATATTTTAAATCTAGGCATGTAGAACTTCCCGACCAGTTTTAAGAGATAGTGAAGGGTCAGCCAGGAGCAGGTCTCTGAGGTGTGGGATCAGCCATCCAGAGTCAGAACTCCTCTGTCCGGCTGGTGTACCCCAGCAGGTAATCTTCTCTTACTCACCCAGGGCCAGGTAGTAGGTAACTATGGATCACGCCTGTAGCTGAGAGCCACGCAGCGCACAGCCCACCAGGACGACTTAAGCTAGCCAGTCTTTAACTGCTCACCATGCTGTGCTTTGCCTTTTGCCTCAGTTATTTTCTTTGTTGATGGGGAAAAAAATATATGATCCCCACAACATAAGGACAGAGTGGTTTAATTTGACTCCTGGTTTATAGTGGTTTCGGTTTATAGTCGTTGGGCTCCAAGGTAGAGTAGCAGGACAGGGAGGCCTGGCAGAGGAGGAACAACTTGTGACATTCTACAGGAAGCAGAGAGCGATCAGTGGAGGGAAGTGGGAGGTGTGTCCTTCCAAGCCACACCCACAGTGACCCCCACCTTCTCCAACCAAGCTTCACCTCAAACATCACATTTACTCATGAGCTCATCAGTGGACTAATCCACTGATGAATAGTGCACATCCATGATCCACTCACTCCAAAAGCCCCACCTATCAGCACATGCGCCTTGGGGGTATATCCAGATGTAAACCATGACACCTTTCCCAAGGAAAGGCCAATAGAGGCTCAAAGCCTCACACATGCTGGCCATGTGATCTACCACTGAGCTACATACTTGGCCCAAGCATTTTTAAAAATATACTTTTGACCATTTGTATATTTTTAAAATTTTTCTCTTCATATCCATTGCCCATTTAAAAAGTCAAGTTGTCTTTTTGTTATTGAGTTGTTTGAGTTTCTAACGTATATTGGATGTTAAGCCCTCATCAGATAAATAGTCTGTACAGAATTTTCTCCCATTTCGTAGATTAGCTCTTCATCCTATTATTTCTGTGCCATGCAGAAGCTTTTCAGTTTGATATGATTCCATTTGTCTATTTTTGCTTTTGTTGCCTGTCCTTCAAGGTCATAACTAAAAGGAAAAAAATCGTTGCTCAGACCAATGTAGGTGAGCTTTCCCTTTCTGTATTTTTCTGGAAGCTTTAGTTTCAAGTTTTATATTTAAGTCTCTCTAGAATTCTTAGCTTCATGAAAATTCCAAGAAATACAAAAAGAAATTTTTGATCCATCAGCATATGGTATTGATAAAGTGAAGCCTAGTGACCACCTACTGCTGTAAGTATGGGTATGTATGTTTCACTGTAATAGTTCTTTAACTCTTTTAGGAAGATAGCTAGTAGAATGGTTGGGGACTGTGAAATGTCTAGTTTTAGGTTTTTTGTTTTTTTGGGTTTTTGTTTTTTGTTTTTTTTTTGAGACAGGTTCTCACTTTGTAGTTCAGGCTGGCCCTGAGCTCAGCCTCCAACTCACATCACAGCAATCCTCCTGCCTCTGCCTCCTGAGTGCTCAGATTACAGGCGTGAGCCACCACGCCCGGCACTGTGGTATATGGTACTGGTTGCTGCTGGGTGTGAGTCTCCACGCCCAGTATGGTATGTGGTTACCAGGAATAGAACACGGGTCCTTGCACTTGAAAAACAGGCACCGGAACCACTGAGCTAAATCCCCGGCCCCTGCTTTTTTTTTTTTTTTTTTTTTGTAACTTTATTACTTGAAATCCAGGATTGTGATGCCTCCTGCTTTGCCCTTGTTGCCTAGGATTGCTTCTGCTATTTTGGTTCTCTATAAATTTTAGGATTATTATCTGTAGTTCTGTGAGAAATGCTGTTACTATTTGATTAGGATTTGCAGTTTTAACAGTGTGACCATGTTTGACAATACTGATTCTGCCTGTTCAGAAAAGGGAGTATCTTTCCATTTTTCTGATGTCCTCTTTGATCTCCTTTTTTTCAGAATACTGTAGTTTTCATTATAGAGATTTTTTATCTCTTGGTTAGATTTCCTACGTATTAAATTTTTCTTTTTTTTTTTTTTTTAGGGTTTTTTGAGACAGGGTCTCGCTTTGTAGTTCAGGCTGACCCTGAGCTCAGCCTTCAACTCACATCACAGCAATCCTCCTGCCTCTGCCTCCCGAGTGCTGGGATGACAGGCATGAGCCACCACACCCGGCACTGTGGTATGTGGTACTGGTTGCTGTTGGGCGTGAGTCTCCACACCCAGTATGGTATGTGGTTAACCAGAGGATCGAACCCGGGCCCTTGCGCTTACAAGACAGGCGCCAGAACCACTGAGCTAACTCCCAGGCCCAGTATTAAATTTTTCTTGATACTATTATGAATGGTATTGTTTTTCTAATTTTTTTCTTTGAGTTCATTATTGGTGTATAGAAACTCCATAGATTTTGTGTGTTGATTTTGTATCCTGCTATATTGCTGAATTTGGTTATTCTAGGAATCTTTTGGCGCAATTTTTTGGGTCTTCCATATAAAGGATCATGTCATCTGCAAATAATGACAGTTTTACTTCTTCCTTTTCTATACATATCCCTTTTATTTCTTTTCTCGCCTGATTGATCAAATGTTTCAAAAACTATATTAAATAAGAGTGGTGATAATGGACATCCTGCCTTGTTCTTGATTTTAGAGGGAAAGCTTGCAGATTTTCCCCATTTAATATGATGTTGACAGTAAGTTGCTCATATATGGTTTTTATCAGATTGAAATGAGGTCTTTCTCTATTTTCTTCAGAGATTTTTTAATCATGAATGAGTTGGGTTTTGTCAAAGCTTTTTCTGCATCTATTGAGGTGATAATAGATGGTCCACGTGAAACTACTAGTTTAAGTAAACCTTTAAAAGAATTTATTCCAGTAAACAGAGACTAACATCAGGGAGATTCTAGCAGCTAGCTGGGAAAAGCTGTTTATTACTTCCATGTGTAGATAGGCTGACAATGGGAAAGAGAACTGTCAGCCCCTAACTGGGAAAGATTTCACTGTGAGTGGGTGGGTGAGCTAACACAGGGAGAGAGATATTAGCAGCTAAGTTGGAAAGGAATTAGGTGTATAAAGGTATTAAAGGGGCTAAAGAATCTGGGGTGAAATGTTTATGTTTGAAGCCAAGGGAAGTCTGCACAGGTGTGTAGACAGTCACTGGACTTTTCAGCACTGGAGAGATTGTAAACTCACTAAGAAGCTGCTGTTGTTTGCTTTGTCCTGTGTAGGCCAAGCAGGACATTGATCTTGTGATTTTTATCCTTCTATTTATGTAGTGTATTACATTTGTTGATTGGTCTATGTTAAACTATCCTTGCATCCCTGGGATGAAGCCTACTTTATTATGATGTAGCATCTTTTCAATGATCTGTTGCACTGTTTGCCAGTATCTTGTTGAGAATTTTTGTGTGTACATTCATTAAAAAGATTGGCCTGTGGTTTTGTTCTTTAAGTTGAGGAGTCTTTGTCTTATATTGGAATCAGGGTAATGTTAGCTTCCCAGGGAATTGGGAGTACTCCATCCTTTTAGTTTTATTGAAGAGTTCAAGGAGTATTGCCATTAGATTTCCCCTGAAGTTTTTGTAGAATTCAACATTGAAGCCACTGAGTCCTGGGTTTTTCTTAGTTGGTAGTTTTTCTTTATTACTGCTTCAATTTCATTTCTTGTTATTGGATTATGCATGCATTTTGTGTCTTCTTGGGTCTCTAGCTAATTCATGTATATCTAGGAATCTAGCTCTTTTTTCTAGATTCTCCTATTTTATTTATTTTTTATTTTTTTA
>PVIR01009965.1:17858-51457 GCA_004026965.1 Petromus typicus
CCCTGAGCTCAGCCTCAAACTCACATCACAATCCTCCTGCCTCTGCCTCCCGAGTGCTGGGATTACAGGCGTGAGCCACCACACCCGGCACTGTGGTATGTGGTACTGGTTGCTGCTGGGTGTGGGTCTCCACGCCCAGTATTGTTATGTGGTTACCGGGGAATCGAACCCGGGCCCTTGCGCTTGCGAGACAGGCGCCAGAACCACTGAGCTAACTCCCCGGCCCTAGATTCTCCTATTGTGGACAGCTAAATTAATTAGATATCTTGTGGAGAGTTAGAACTGGTAGGCCCTGTAGGAAAGACAATCCAGACACATTCACTGAAGGTCAGTAGGATAAAAAGAGAAACACTACATCCATGTAGTTCCCCTAAGGATGAATACCAGTGATTGATATTCTAAATAGATATCCATCACCTTAATCACCCTATCAGCCACCTTATTTCCTTTCTGAAAACTCCTTGTTCATCCTGAGTACACTTGCTATGTGACTTGTTTTTCCATTTGACCCCCATCTAGTCAATATTACCTGGACAATCAGACTTATAATCTTATTGATTGATTATGGTTTTATCCCAACTCATGCCTACTTTGTGATTTTCCACTGGATCTTATTAGTTTGCTGTGGCTGTGTCCTACTTTGTACCCACCTCATCTCATGGCTTAACTTCATAAAACAAGACTCTGGGGAATGGGGCCCAAGCAATGCACTTTCCCTATATTCCCTCTTGTCTCTCAGGCAGGAGCTGTCTTTCCCCCAATAAATATTCCTTACTCTTAACCTTCATTGTTCCTAGAATTCCTTCTTTGATTTTAGAGAACACAAACTCAAGTTTTGGATATCTAGAAGATTTGGGGTTATAATATTTCCCTTGCTTGGATTATTGTCATTACTTGAATTACCAAATGTCCTGTATCACTCCTGACAGTTCTTCCGAGTCAATTCCCTGCCTAAACAGACCCACAACTCCTGACACTAGACCTGCTACCACAACCACAGGAGTGCAGCAATAGCAGGGAACCAGCAACTGCCCCACTAAGCTACAAGAAAGCTGATTCTGCCGGGTGTGGTGGCTCACACCTGTAATTCCAGCACTTGAAAGGTAGAGGCAGGAGGATTGTCTTGAGTTCAAGGCTGGCCTGGGCTACATAGTGAGTTCAGGGTCAACCTGAACCACAAAGTGAGACCCTGTCTCAAAAAGAAAAGCTGATTCTATGAAAAAACCACAAGAGACTTGCTGTACCTCCTGCTACCTTGCAGCTCCCACCACTACCCTGTGTATCAGCCAGCCTCAGGCCCATCAACCATAGAATTCTAAAAGTGTTCTACTCTCTGAACAGTGCCTCCTCCCTTACCTAAATTCTCTTGTATTAACTGTGCACTCTCTCCTCTTAATGCCCATAGCCTTTTCCTTTTCGCCCTTGGCCCATCTGCAGTAAACTCATTGCATGTTGCTTAATTTTTGCCTGCCTTGGTGGTCTTAATTGTGCCTAGGTCTGACCTTACAACTCCTAATTATTGGAATACAAGTTTTTTTTAAAATACTTAGTAATAATCTTCTGATTTCAGCAATGTCTCTTGTGATTTTACCTTTTACATTTCTAATTGCATTGATTTCTTTTTTTTTTTTTTCTAAGATTGGCTAACATGTCTATTGTTCACTCTTTCAAAGAACCAGCTTTTTTTTTTATTAATTCCTTGCTCTTTTTTTCAGTCTTAAATTTTTTTTTTTTTTTTTTTAGTTTTTTTGGAGACAGGGTCTCGCTTTGTAGTTCAGGGTGGCCCTGAGCTCAGCCTCCAAGTCACATCACAGCAATCCTCCTGCCTCTGCCTCCCAAGTGCTGCGATTACAGGCGTGAGCCACCACACCTGGCACTGTGGTATGTGGTACTGGTTGCTGCTGGGGTGAGTCTCCACACCCAGTATGGTATGTGGTTACCGGGGATCGAACCCGGGTCCTTGCACTTACAAGACAGGAGCCGGAATCACTGAGCTAAATCCCCGGCCCTCAGTCTTAAATTTATTAATTTTTGCTGTATGCTTTGTATTTCCTTCCTTGTACTAGCTTTGGGTTTGGATTGTTCTTAGTTTTCTAGAACAGTTGTGATGAACTTCTGGTACATGTTTACCACTGAAAACTCTAAAAGGTTCACCATCACTGTTCTAAGGTCTTGAGGTGAATCATTAGATTATTTGTTTGTGTTTGCTGTTTTTCTGACATTGGTATTCACAGCTCTAAACTTCTCTCTTAGGACTGCTTTCATTATGTCCTATAGATTCCAGTGCATTGTACTGACACTACCATGTGATTCTAGGAATTAATTTCTTCCTTAATTTCCTGTGTGGCCCATTGATTATTCAAGAGTGTCTTGTTTAATTTCCATGTGTTTGCACAATTTCTGTGGCTTCTTTTGCCACTGATTCCTAGTTTCATTGCACTATGGTCTAATAGTACATACAAGATAATTTTGATTCTTTTGTATTTACTTAACCATGCTTAATGGACTGGTAAATGGTCCATTTTGGAGAAAGTTCTGTATGCTGCTGAGAAGAATGTGTATTCTGATGTTGAGTGGAATACTTTATAGGTATCTATTAAGATCATTTGTGTGAAGGTATGATTCAAATCTGATATTTCTTTGGCTTTTTTTTTGTTGTTATCTAGTTGACCTATTTGTGATAGAAGGTTTCTGAGTTCCTTCACTGTGATTGTGTTGATGTTTATCTGATCTTTTTTGTCCAGTATTATATTTTTTATGTAGTTGTCTGTGTTGATGTTCCATGTATGCATATTTATGATCGCTCTCTCTTCCTGTTGAATCACTCCCTTAACCAATATGTAGTGGCTGAACCAATATGTCTTTTGCCTCTTCTGATCAGTTTTGGCTAAAGTCCACTTTAAATGAAAATAGAATCGCTACTCCTACTTACTTTCAGGCACCCATTGGATGAAATATTATCCACCCGTTGATCAGTTTTAGTCTATGAATTTATTTTGGGTTAAATGTGTTTCTTGTATATAGCATATCACTGTTGAGCTTTGTTTTTTTAATCTATTCTGCAGTCTATTTTTTTGGATTGGGAAGTTAAGACTATTCACATTGAAAGTTATTCTTGAATGGGATTGATTTGTTCCTATCATAACGTTGTTTTTCAATTGCTAATTTTTTTTCTCTACCTTCTTCTTAACTGCTTACCCTATCTGGTATGTTCATTCCATTAAACTGTTTGTCATTAATGACCTTCTTGTCTCTTTCGAGAATAGCCCTGAGAATTTTTTAGAATGATGACTTGGTGATCACGTAGTTCTTAAAATGTTCTCTGTCATGGAAAGACCTTATTTCTCCATCAATTTTGAAAGCTAGTTTTGCAGGCTACTTCAGCCTGGATTGGAAGTTGTTTTCTCTAGGGCTTGAAATATTTCACATCAAGCTCTTTAAGGTTTGTGGGGGAAAATATGCCATAGTTCTAGTAGTTTTACCTTTTAAGTGATTTGTTGCTTCTAACAGCTTGTAAAATTTTGTTCTTGAGTTGGACTTCTAGGATTTTGACTGTGAGTCCCATAGAGGCTTTTTTTCTGATCATAACTACTTGGGGTTCTATTTGCCTCACTCATATGTATGTTAAATTCTTTTGCCATATTTGGAAAATTTCCTGCTATTAATTCTATGGACAGGCTTCTTATGCCATTTGAACTGTCTTCTGGTTTTTCAGTAATTTCAGTTCATATCAGAGTAGTCTTCTTTACATCATCTAGCAGTTAAACTCATTTTTAATATTCTCCTATTTTTAAGGTATCTCTGAGACACAGAGGACTCTTGACTTACAAACTCAATTCGTTCCCATCGGCTGGTTGTAACTAATTGAAGTCAATTGAAGGCTCAGACTCCTCTACACAGCCTTCAGTCTCTCTCCTACATACAAGTAGATCTCAGTGTCCTTTGAGGGACACTGGCCCAGGACTTCTCATTTAACTGCACCCAGGAAAGGATGTTGTAATTCTCCTTCCAGAACTCTTTCAGGGTTAAACCTGTGTGTGAGACCATCAGGAAGTATAAGTGGCCAACATTTGGGTCATAACTCAAGACTTTGCTTGTAAGTTAAAATTAAAATTCCAGTCATAACCCAGGTTGTTCATATGTCAGACTGATTACAACTTGAGGACCCACCATACTGTTTTCAAGTTCTGGCACTCTGTCCTCACACTGGTCACTTCTACTACCCATACTTTAATAGGATTTATTTCCTGGATTTCTGCTTGGTATCTTTTCATGGACTCTAATTCTTTTCTAAACTGGTTATTCATTTTGATTTTGGTTAGCTGAGGTAGCTTTGTATTAGTATCCTCTGTTAAGCTCAATGATCATTTTATTAAGTCCACTATCTGTTTAGTCATATCATCTTTGAACTCACCAAGTATATTTTTTATCTGTTTTGCTTTATTTTGTTTTTGCTTTTTTTATTTGGCTTTTTTTTTGTCTTGTCTTTTACTGTATGTACAGTTTGGCTGTTTGGTTTTTTGATTTCTTCTCCACTGATGCCCCTTGAATCAGCTTTGGGAGAGTTGGGAGTCTATGGAGACATTTTATTGCTTATCTTCTCATATTTCTCTGTGTGCATCCACAGAGGTTTGCTGGTCAGTTGTTATAGAGAGAATTTGTAGCTAATATGGATATCTCTTTAATCTGTTTTCAGTGATACACTAGGCTTTTTTTCTGTCCCAAGATCCAACCACCTCTGTTATTTTTAGGGGGAGGGTGCAGTGTAACTGGTCTAGCACCCAGTTCTCTGGAAATAGACTATAGTATTGCTGAGAACACAAATATCAGCCTGTAGAAAAATACAATGGGAGCAACTATGCTACCCTGGCAATAGCAACAAAATCAGGAACAGTTACGGAATCAGAGAAAAACTAGATATTGACATACCATAAAAGCTACCACTGTATCAGTTTTAATAATATAAAAGAGTTCCATAATTATCATATAGACAACCAAATATTGACATACAATAAATTCTACTAAATGCAACAATTATACCACCATTCACAATAGAAAATAATTCAAGAATAATAGCAATATTTAAAGATTAATAAAGCTTCATAGTAATATTAGTAGAGATGGAAGACATGGGGAATGGGAAAATGAAAGAAGTAAAATTTGAAAAATAAAAGGAAGATGAGAAGGAAGAGAACCATGAAATAAAGGATCCTATTAAAGGGCATAAAAATTAGTAGAATTAAATAAAAGTAACAGAAAACAACAAACAAGAAAAGTCAGAGCAAAATAAAGGGAAATAGTAATTAAAAAAAGATAGAAGGAATAAAAGATAAAAGCCTGATCTCCAAAAAACAGTGTAGGAAAAGAAGAGAAAGAGGAAGAGGAGGAAGAGGAAAGCTGGAGGGAGAAGGAGAAAGAGGAAGAAGAAATGAGTCCTCCCAAAATTCCTCCGTGTTTTTGAATGAATGCTATCTCTCCAGAGTCTACAATATTAGAATCCACTAGATAGAGGGGAGGGATGTAAGTCACTGATAAAGACTGTTTCATGTCCATACTCATGTTTTTGTGTGTGAATGCCGAATCCTGCCCTACTGTTTTTGCTAGCTATGATGTGGCAGGGATTTCGACCCTAAGGCTGTAGTCAGTGCAGCAGCTCCCTGTTTCTGTGTTCCTCTGTGTGGCCCACGTCATAGATCTCTCTCCTTAGATTTATGGTCTGTGGATCTGTGAGGTGTCTGCATACTGCAGAGGCTCCCCTGTCTGTACACCCCAGGCTGAAGCAGTCCCCCAAGCTGAGCTATATCCTTGATCGTGATGGTAAATGAGAAAAGCAAAGAGACCACTGAGCTCTGTGTTGGATGTATAGGCAGCAAGTCAGGGGTTCAAGCAGACCACTGGGCTCAGTGCTGGCACTTTCAGACCAAGCCCCCTCTGAAAATTACATACAACCCTGAAGAATTTGCAATTCAGTGCTAAACCATTACTCCTTCACACATGACTTCTGATTAAACCCTCTTCAATATGGCAGACACTGCAGTGGATTTCTTCTCTAGCTCTAGTCTTCCATGCAGAAGAGTCATAATAAAACAATGCTGGGTTGTTTTATTTGGGGTTTTTTTTTTTTTCTACTGGGGGTCAGATTCAGTACCTTGAGGTTGCCAGGCAAGTGCTGCACTGCTGAGCTAAATCCCCACCCCTACAATGGTGTTTTTGCAGTTTACAATAGATGTAGACTTTTCTTGAAGGTAACCTTGCCATCTAGATCCATTACTTCTTTCTGGAGTTGCTGGCCCTCTCTGAGCTCACCTTGTATCAGCAGAGACAGGTCTCCTTCCCTGGGAGCAAGGGTGAACTGTCCAGCTGCTTCATCTTTTTCTTCGCATTTCGTTCTCTTTCTCTAGCTTCTCAGTAGATTCTAGTTTTCTTGTGAGCACCCCTTCAATTTTTGGAGATCTATTTTTTTCTTTTCCCAAGTTGATCTCCTCCAGGTATTGATTCCATGTCCTGGCAAGGCTGTGTTTTATTGTCAGTCTCTACTCTGCCATTTTTAACCCTGTGCTTTTCAAGTATTTTAAAATTATTTGGGTTGAATAAACCTAGAAAATTAAACATTTAGGAGATAGACTACAAAGAATTGAGGTGAATGATGCTTAGTTGAGAGCAATTTGAGTAGAGAGGGAGCACTTTTATAAAGCAAGGCCTTACTGTAGATGGACAGCTGTGGGAACAGGCAATAGCTTCTGGAGATTAATTAAGCAGAGAACCATGTCTGGGAGGTGACACAGTGAGAAGCAAAGCAGCCTCTTCTCTTGAAATTCATTGTTTCTGAGCATAGATAATGAAGGCGTAACTAAAGGGTCATTCAGCAGAAGTTTACATCCGTTTTCTTTCAAATAGCAAGCAGAAGTTGAAGGAATTTCTTGCTGACATTTTATAAGTGACTGTGTCTTAGGCTGTATTCCTGACTCATCTTGTCTTGGTTGTTAGTTCCCTGGGAAGGCCAGGGCACTCAGTCCATGGAGCCCCTCTGTTCTTCTAAGAAAAATGAGAGGCAGTACTTTACAACTTAAAAAGTGATTTTATACTCCAGTTAACACTAATGCTAAATATCCCAATGACTGATAGAGTTCTTAGAATAAAATCATTAGGCTTGTATATGGTTAAAAGATAAATTCACAGTGGTAATAGAGCCAAAGCTCCTATAGCCTTGAACCAGAAAATATACCCCTAATAATTGGAAATTGCACTGGGAACTATGGAATCCTGAGAGACAAGATTGTGTTTATACTTCATTCTATGTCACATACAGTGTGAAATATTTTCTGCCCTGGGGCCTTGATAGTACAGTTTAAATTAATGATGCTATAGAGAGTCTATAGTATGGAAGGGCAGATTTTTATGTGGTTTTATTTGATGCTTTAAGAAAAGAGACACTGACATCACTACTGTACTCTTTTTGTTATAGTTGGTTAGTTTAATGGATGATAATGAGTCAGTATTTGAAATGATGAGGCTTGTCTCTTGTCTCTTTCTCTATGAAATTCTAATTTGTAGTGAGCGACTCAGAACACTCAGATTTGAATGATTCTATTTATGCAAGATGTCCTTTATTAAATACAGATGATGTTTGTAATTTTTAAATCAGTGGTTTAGCATCATCTTTACTTTTTGGTTTGGAGACCAAAAGGGTTAGCTGCTTTGATGAAATATATTCAGCAATTGTCCTGCTAATGGAAGAAAAACTCTCTCTCATTTTAAAAATCGTTTCTGTAGTTGTTTATCATTGAAAAGCATTAGACCACGTGTTTTTAAACTACTACATCTTAAGCAAATGTATAACTTCTCCTTTATCCATGTATCTAAGAGCTTCTGGGTCCAGACTGATGCTGTTGGTAATCATTTGAATTTGATTTATACCCATGTATAGCTAATATCAGAGAAGTTTAAGGATTTATCCTTTGTTCATGAAAACCTATCAAAAAATTAACCATCTACCAGTTGGATAAAAAGCAAGCAGGGAGGTTCTTTTAAAAACACTAATCTTATTCTGCATCCAAATGAGATTTTTTTTTTTTTTCCATTTCAGTGTAAAACCTGCTCTGAGCCAAAACAGATAACCAGTTCATCTGCCATCTATGACAACCCTAATCTCATCAAACCGATCCCAGTGAAGCCCAGAGGCAGCCAGCAGCTGTGCTCACCCCCTGGCCAGGTATGGAGCCGCCACACAAGCCCCATCGGTCCTTCACCCACAAGTGTGTGTGTGTGTGTGTGTGTGTGTGTGTGTGCGCGCGCGCGCGTATGTGTGTGTTCCTGTTGCTGTTGAAAGACATTTAAGATAAATTCCACATTGAAGAATTTTCATCATTAATGATTTACTCTTCTTAGGGGTTAAAATTTTTACTTTGGACCAGTTCTGTAGACTTGAACACCTTAAAAGATAATGTATTTTTTAAAACAACAGACAACAGGCCAGGCATGGTAGTGAATGCCTGTAATCCCAGCACTCTGGAAGCAGAGGCAGGAAGATCACCATGAGTTCAAGACTGGCCTGAACTACATAGTGAGACCCTGTCTCAAAAAATTAAAAATTAAAAAAAAAAACAGACAACTGATCACAATGTCAGAGGTGACAGAAGAATTGCTCATTGGGTCTGTATTCTTCTAGGGTCGGCTAGTTTCCAAGGCTACTGAAAAGAGCAACCAACTGGGCGGTAAAAATCTCGTGTCCCATTTTTGAGCACCCTTTTTGTGTGTGTAGGATGGGGTGCCTGTTCTCAGCAAGCTCAGGGAAAAGACCAGTATAAAACTCCCTAGAGACCTCGTGACTTGCCATTGTATTTTCACCCTACACTATAAATGTTGCAGCAGCTTTTATGTCACTGTATACATATATAATACGGATGTATTTCAGAGCAGCACAGCAATAACAAAGCTTGCTAATCTGCAGGCCCATTATTGACTGTTAATGTAATGTGTGTGTATTTTATACGGTTATTTCTAATTAAAGGTTTTTGTTTTTTCCAGAGAACTAGTTTAAATCAATTCTAAAAAAGCCCATGGAGCAAAAGGAGCAGACTGGTTAATGAAAGTCTTGTGTTGAATTTTTCAAAACAAAAAAGTCCTTTCTAATTCAGCTTTCCCTTTACTGCTTTCCATGGAGTTTTTATTATATTTTAATAGAGAAACCAGAATATACTGACTTTAGAACAGAGCTCGTGTCTGCACCGTAATAATGGAGAATAGCCAAGGAGCAGAGTTACCCAGAGCAGAGAGGGAAGAGCTATGTAACTGAGTGAGCCAGCAGAGATCCTGTGTACCGATGATTTCTTCGAAGGCCGAGATTGAGTTAGGCTCAGTGACATATCTTTCTCTCTAGCCCTCGGTTTGTGTTGTTCTGTAAGAATCCACCAGGGCTGTCAGTCGTGCTCTCGTGCACCCTCAGTACTGCCTCTAGACACTGTACATAATTCTGCACCATAGTGGTCCCCAATCTGTGGCCCCCCGCTCTCCCAAGGGTCATGTGCCTAGTTTATCGGTCAGTAGATACTAACATATAGCAACTGTATTGGGAGTGAGAAGAGAGAATGCTGTGAAAATCCTGGACATTAAAAAGGAAGTGTCAGGGCCCAGAATTTAGATCAGTGATTCTGCACCTGTCTTGCAAGCACAAGGGCCGGGGTTCAGTCCCAGGTAACCATATACAACAATGCTGGGCGTGAAGACAAACACCCACCAGCAATCAGTACCACATACCACAGTGCTGGGCATGGTGACTCACGCCTGTAATCCCAGCACTCAGGAGGCAGAGGCAGGAGGATTGCTGTGAGTTTGAAGCTGAGCTCAGGGCCAGCCTCAACTACAAAAGCGAGACCCTGTATCAAAAAAAAGGAAGTTTCAGATTTTTCCATTTTATGTTTTTCATCTCCTCTGATTGATCTTTTTCAAATAAAATAAGTCATCAGTTAGGTAAGTTATACTTATAACCCCACCATAATCAAGTTACATGTGGACCTATTCTCAGATATCTTTATTTGTTTTTCAGACTTTGGATCCTGAACCACAGCATTTATCCCTGATAGCCCTATTTGGGAAGCAGAATAAAACTACCAGCCAGGAAACTGCGGAGCCACCACAGAGCCTGCACCAGCACCAGCGAGAGAAGCCTCCGGTCTGGCAGGGCGTCACACACTCCTTTTCCTGCGAGGAGCCCAGAAGACTCTCACCCCCGGTGGAGAAGCAACTGTGTCCAGCCATTCAGAAGCTCATGGTCAGGAATGTGGACCTGCACCCCCTGCGCAAGCTGCCTGAGCAGCGGCCCTGTGAGAATGGCAGTGCTCATCCTGCAGGGGAAGTTGCCCCTGGACCCATCCAGCCAGGGTTTCCCCATGACATCAGAACTGTGAATCCTGGACAAAGTGCTTCCAGAGCCCAGAACTTGTTAGAGAAGCTCCAGAGCGCCCCAGAGCCAGCAAGTAGGCCTGATCCCAGCACGCCAGCACCTGCCCACATGGCTGCCCCCTGCAGCCACAGAGCCCCCTCTGTGGCCACCCCTGCGGCCCCCAGCCAGGGTCTGGCCCAGCCGCAGCTGTATTTCAATGGCTGTCTTGCACCTCAGTTGCTAGGATATCAGACTCACAGAAAGGGACAGTGCTCACTGCTGAGACAACCACTGCCCCTGCCCAGCAGTCAGACAGGTGGCCCTGGGGTGGTCTCCCCACAGGAGCTGCTGAGAAGGCTCCAGGCGGTGCAGCAGGAGCAGCAGCTGCAGTCAGCTCCCCGGCCGGCCCTGGCAGCCAAGTTCCCTGTGGTGACCCAGAGCTGCGGCACAGGGAAGCCCCTAGAGTCCTGGATAGGCGATGCGTGCAGCGCAGATACCCAGGCCCCTCTCTTGCAGGTAAGTGTCTATCACCTGGGGAATGAGGCGGGTGGAAATGTGTGGCACTTCTGTTCAGAGCGAGGTGCCCGAAGCTCCTCTGTATCTTATTGTCAGGCACTTTGCCATAGTCCTCTGGCTGCACTGTCTGGGAGTCCCTACCCCCTGGTAGAGTTACTTTGTGAAGTTAAATCTGTATGTTAAAGGCTTGAAGACCAGCACAGTCCTAGAGAAATAACCCTAACTTTGACTATGGACATTTATGATGGTCTGCTTTAAAATGACGGCAGTCACAAGTGTCAACTTCCGGCTTCTCTCTGCAGTTGATTGTTGTTCACTGATCTGGTCAATGTTTTGAAGGCGTCCTCCATATGAGGCGTTGTGCTGCCCAGTGACGGGCAAACAGACCCCTACTGCTCAGCCCTGTCGCTTCCAGAGGTAAACAGAGAACACCTAGTCAAGGGAGAGCTGGTTTTGCCTGACCTCTGGATCACAAGGGTAACTTAGTGAAGGGCAAGGGCAGGGTAAATATGTCACCCACCTCCTCTCTCCCCAAACAGACTGCCAAGGAGGTGAAGGTTTGTATGCAATATGAACAAAATATGTGGTGAATGTTGGCATTTTAAAAATTGACTACATTAAGACATATTGCCATTAATCTCCCTCACAGTACCTTTCACTTTATTTATTTATCTATTTATTTGTTTTTGTTTTTTGGAGACAGGGTCTCACTGTGTGGTTCAGACTGGCCCGAACTCACTAATAGCTCAAGTTGGCCTCGAACTCACAGCAATCCTCCTGCCTCTGCCTCCCGAGTGCTGGGATTACAGGATGAGCCACCACGCCCGGTTTAACCTCTCACTTTTAATACACTCATCCTGTCATTCTTGTCACTTTCTGAAGCCATTTTGGAAGCCTTCTTCTATAAGAATATTTAGAAGATTGGATCAAAAATACAGTGACTGCCTCTACTCAGTGCCATCCGACCAAAAGTCAGGCTTGTAGAAACATCACTGGTGTCCTCACCCACCTTAGTCACTAGAGCTGGCACTGTAAATTCTTAGTCTTCCCCAAAGTAGCAATGACTATGAAAGAGAAAGTTTTCGAATGATATAGGCACGCTGAGGCAGCCGTGACAGCACAACTCAAGATACAAAATAAGACTTAGGGAACTGCTCCAGAAAGTGGCAAAAATGGCGGGAAAGTAGGTCCAAAATGAGTATTATGAGGGGATTAATGACAGCATATCTTATACTGTGATATATTTTTTTACAATGAAACATCCACCACGTTTTCTGGCCATCCCTCCGAAGCGATCTCCTGAGGAGGATGGAGCTCTCTACCTGTCGGTAAATGCAGACTCAGGAAACCTGAAGCTATGGTCACCGGCCCGTGGGAGTGGCTGGAGATGTGACTGCCTCGTTCTCCCTGGAACTGGGGCAAATTCACCAGAAATGTATGGGGTTTAAACACTGGAAACCTCCCTACTTACTTTTATATTTCCATTGCCTTTTTAACAGTTTTGTCACATGGTTTAAAACGGTTTCTCAGAAACAGCTTTACTTTTTGAAAACAAAGTTCGTAGGCATGTTCCATAAGTCTGTGCATGTACCAGCCTGAGTCCAGGTTATCTTGTGTCTCAATTTAAGCTCCTGAGGCTGGGAGCCTGGAAAGAAGGTGCCTCATTTTACAGGTCCGAGATGCAGACAGTCTAGTCCTCGTTTAAATGTAATATTGTCCTTCTTTTAAAAAATGGATCTTTTTCTTCGATGATCTGGAATCAGAAGATCAGGATTAATAGACCGACTTAAATTTCCGCATATATAATCCCCATCCCAGGAGCCACAAATGTCAGGAGCCAAGTCAGGGCAGCGTAGTTCTGCCAGCCCACGCTGCGCTCCGCCTTGTGGGGTGGCTCCCGCTCTACGCCTCTCCTGAAAATAGCAGGGACATGGTAAGAGCAACAAACGACCTGTCTTCTCTGGGCCAGCTTCTGCCCTGGTAGACAGCAGGGAATGAGAACCAAATTCCAGGAGCTTGCAGACAGCTTGCTCCTCACAAGTTCTGTGGGATCCCTGAGGCTGAAAAGTCACACTCCTTTCTCTTACCCGGGCTGGACTCACAGTAGCTGTAGGATCTGGCAGGAGAGACCAGAATGTCACTTGCATAAACGGAACAGCCATTGGGCAACTTGGTTTTAGGCCCGTCACCCCGTAAGGTAGACAGGCTCACGCAGGCAGGTCAGGGGCAGCACCGCAGCACGCAGCCCTGGGCTGCTGCCCCAGCACAGCAGCTGGATGAGCAGAAAATACAGCAGGTCCAGTCAGGAGAGAAACAGAGGGTGGGTGGACCCTGCGCGCCAGGGTCCTTGCCAGTGACAAGTGAGGAAGGCCGCAGAAAGCAGAGGACTGCAGCCCTTTCCCAGAGAGCCAAGCTAGAAACCTGTGCCTCTGACAAGGACACGCTGCCACTTGCGAGCGTGGTTGGACCTTGAGCTCGGGAGGACAGCCAGCAGTCCCAGGTACATGTCGCCAAATAATGAAGAGATGGCCCCAAACTAAACCAGCACACAGAGGCCAGGCTCTCTAGTCATGGACAGCAGTCAGCAGGGCATTTGGCTCCAAAGCAGCCTCGTGGCCGAGATGGAGAATCAAGGGGGAGCCGGCTGGACCGGAGCCTTCCTGCCAAGGAGACCTAGGGACGGTGAGCACCAGGCCGGTGTCCCCACTGTGTAAGGGCACTTCGTCCCTGCGCTGGGCTCCCTAACCCTGCTGTGTCTTCGCTGTGAGCAGGTCGTCTCCCCTCAGCACATCCCGGCGACAGTGGCCCCTTCTCTGCTCATGTCCCCGATGGTGTTCACACAAGCCGCCGGTGCCCCACCAAGGGAGAGAGATGATGGGCTCCTGCCCGTGCAGAGCGCAGAGCCCTCCGTGGTCGCCGGCAGCCCGCTCACCAGGCCACAGCTCCAGGAAGCTCTGCTGTACCTCATCCAGGTAAGGAGCGCCCTGTGCTTCTCCTCGTCTTCTCGGACCTGCCTGCCTAGTGTGCTGGGCCAGGAAGAGAGGTGGGTCACAGTTCAGCCTCCACCGCAGCTCCTCAGCCCCTGAGCAGCCGCCATTCGGAGAACTGACAACGGCTCTGGGCGTCTCACCCTCTCAGGGATCCGTGACTTGGAGGGGTGGCTGACGCCTTCAGGCCCTTGCAGCTGCGCGGGTGAGGAGGGGAGCACTGAGGGGTACTGTGCAGAGGTCTCGCTATCCGAGAAGAGACCCGGGGACCACCAGGGCAGGCCTCGGGGCAGGGAGGGTGTGGGAGGGAAGCGAGAGCTGCGCAGACGCTGCAGGCCATTTACACACGGTTTTGGTGTGGGCCAGTCAGGACACGGTGGAAAGACCAGACTCCTCGCAGCTTCGCCTTGTCTCTGGGAAATAATACCAACACCAGTAAGAGCTCACAGTTGCATACAGTTGTGCTTTACTTCTAACTTTTTGCTGTATTGAGGGTTGAATCCAGGGCCTGGCACTGAGCAGTATCATTTAAAATGTTTTCCAAGTAGCTAAGTTGCCCAGGATGAGCCTAAACTTGCCCTCTTCCTGCTTCAGCCTCCCGGAGTGCTGGATTCCTGAGGTCCGCAGTGTCTGGCCGCCAGGCTTAGTTTTAATTGTTCAGTCCTTGTACAAATACTATTGCTTCTTCTCATTTACAGACAAGGAGACTGAGACTAGTGACTGCCCTCAGGTCACAGAACCAGCAAATAAGCAGAGCAGGGACCACCCCCCACCCCACCCATCCCACCCACCCCCCGCCTGGCTCTGGAGGGCCCCTGCCGCTGCTCTGCCACAGAGCACACCCGAGAGAGTAAACCATTGGCCTTGGAGAGGCTCTAGCAGTTACCTCACCTTCCTTACAAAGATAATAGAATCTTTGTCAAGACATTTTTAAAAAGAGTTACTTAAAGAATGAAAAGACTGGACATGGTGGTTCGCACCTGTAATCCCAGCCCTTGGGAGGGTGAGGCATGAGGACTGGCATGAGTTCGAGGCCAGCCTGGACTACAAAGTGAGACCCTGTCTCAAAAAAACAAAAGAAAGAAAGAAAGAAATGGAGCTGAAAATGATCACTGGCATTTGAAAGCATAATAATCTGGGCCCAGGACTGGCTCAGTGGTTCCAGCACCTGCCTTGCAAGCACAAGGTCCCAAGTTCGATCCCTGGTAACCACATACAGCAATGCCGGGTGTGGAGACTGATGCCCATCAGCAATCAGTACCACACACCACAGTGCCAGGTGGTGACTCACGCCTGTAATCCCAGCACTCAGAAGGCAGAGGCAGAGGGAGGAGGATTGCTGTGAGTTTGAGACTTACCTGTGCTATCTGCTGAGCTCAGGGCCAGCCTAAACTACAAAAGCGAGACCCTGACTCAAAAAAAAAAAAATGCATAATAATCAGATATAAATAAAAACAACAAATGATTGAACCTTACTAATTTATAAATACCATAATAAAAATATTTTCTACTTTTTAAAACGTTTCACAGTAAGTTCATGAGAATTTAGAAAGAATATCTGCAGACTTTACTGTGAACAATGAAAAGAAAAATAAGATTAAATTTGAGTTTTAAAGATCTCTCCCTTTTCTGGTTCCTTCTAGTCAGATCACATTGTTTCAGGATTCTTTACATAGCTACCTAGAAACTCTATTCCTGTTCCTGCTACTCTCTGCGTGCATTTTACCTCTTTCCATGTCCCAGACACTACTTCCCTGCAGGCCTACAGAATCATTCAAACAGTTTGTTTCCAGTGCTGTTTTAGGACAGAGTCTCACGCAGAAAGACTGTGTGGCTACTTCATAGGCAAAACGGGTAACATCACTCTGCGTCGTGTATGAATAATGCTAACTCTGTGTGTGGTGCAAAGATGTGATGTGGGCGAGCTGCTAAAGTTTTAAAGGATTTGGGTGAGAGGGAGAGAACGAGCATTAAGAACCAAGAAAGCCATTGATTAGACCCACGATTACTGTATCTCTCACCTTGTAGCCCAGTGACCACCGGCCCAGCTGCTGCCCACTTGGCAAGGCCAGAGACTTCCCATCACTTGTGGGAAGAATGGCACTGGCTGTGATAAGGTACCAGCTAGGCCCATTGCAGATAAAAATCCCAGTCACTGCCCAAACCAAAATACGCACACTGTGGACATCTTGGAGGACAATAAGAACAACCAGCCTTCCTTCCTTTAACCCAACCGGGAGACGCTTTGACCTCGACTACTTCCTCCTAACCATCGGCCTGCTGGGCGCCAGGGCCTAAGGCAGCAGAGCCAGGTTTTCCATGAGTAAATGTGTCGCATCTGGACACATGGCTGGGTCATCCTTCTTTGTGGTCACGAGCACTTGCTGCTTTACCTATCGACCATTGAAAACCAGCAGCTCTGTCCCGGGCTTACCTGCAGCACCCCTGAATGTCCAGCACACAGTGAAGGCGCCTGCCACTGAAGAGCGCAAGCAGAGGGGAGCACTGAGGTGGCGGACGCCAGGGCTGGGAGGGGCGGAGGTGGGCTCGGGGGGGAGCGTGCCTGCCCAGTGCGCAGAAGGCCCTCTGTGCAGCCTCAGCACCTAAATAAATACACAAATAGTTTTTAAAATGCGGATCCTCAATCACCTCAAGACAGGAAGCCTTGGGGTCCACCACCCAAATTTCATTCCTTTGGGCCTTTTGATCTTGTTTTCCAGAATGATGACAACTTCTTAAATATCATCTATGAAGCCTATCTCTTCAGCGTGACACAGTCAGCCCTGAAAAATACTATGTGAAAGCAAATCCTTTGAAAATCCGATTTGCAAGGTCCTTCTAGGCCTCCTGCCCGAGACTCCTTCACATGAATGGTGTGGCCTAAATTGTTTCTTCCTTTAAAAAAAATTATAATAAAAAGTAAGATGTTTTTGTATAGCCAAGTGGGTTTTTGTTTTTATTTTTAAGGTTCACATCCGTCAGTACACAGGGTACCAAGAATTAAGTGGGTAGAAAGTCGTTTTCCGGATCACACAGCAAATGCCAAGCTTAAATCCGCACCAAGTTTATGTGTATGGGGCCATCGCAAGAGGAACCAGGCACCTTGGGAAGCTTGCTCTCCGGGCGTATTTTCTTTACGCTCTGGTTATTTACAGCCATTTCCTGCTGCTGAGCGTGGTGTGTCACAGCACCTGCCCACCACCAGGTGGCACTGTCACCCCACAGCTTCACCTGTGAAGCCTCACAAGCCTATAGAAGTATTCATGGTTTTCTTTTACCGGACAAAGTAAACCTTTTCATTTGTAACAATCCAGTTGGCATGTTTTACCCAGGATTTAAAGGGAAATTGTCTCTAGATATTTATAGCTAGTTTCTAGAGAATGGTTTTTCTAGGAGTCCAAACTCGGCCCAGCTTTCCAGCAACGCTACCTTCATCCCAGCTCAGCTTATTTCCTCAGGACCCGAGTTGGGGGACTGGCCACCTGTGTTTTGGATGAGCCTGCTGTCATTTCCAGCCAGCTGTGCTGAGGGAGAGGTCACAGAAGGTCACAAAGCCTTTCCTTGCCCTTGGAGAGCAGACGGGAAACGTTCAGCAGCAGAATGACGAGGGTTCTCTGAGCTCTGTGTTCAGGCAATGAGCTCAGTGCCAGCGGGAGGCAGAGAGGCCTGGTGGGCCCGCAGGGCACGGGGGATCCCTCCCCGCCGAGCATTAGTAACAATGACCCCTCGCCTTGCTCTAGTCCTTTTCATTCCGAGATCACAAAAGGATCTTGAGATCACTGCTTGGCTCTCAGGCTTCAGTCTCACTTTCTAGGCATAACACGGGAGCTCGGAAGAAGCTGTTTCCTTACAGTCTGGCGCCCAGACTGAGACTCGAAGCATCGGCGCTTTGTTCAGCCGCCCCGTCAGGCCAGAGGTTTATTAGACACTGCCGCCCTAGGCCCCGCAGAGCGAAGCTTTTTCTTCTAAGGAGAAAAGGTGGGCAGAAAAGGAACTGAGTACTCGGACCCTTGCTCCGCACCACGCTCTGAGGAGTCCACAGTACTGTCTCCCTCGTTAGGAGGGGACACGTGCATCTGATTCTTTGACATCTCTATAGCGTTTAACACAGTGAGAATCATGGGGAGCTGTAACGAAATGCTCGAAATGAGTAATTACATGTGTATATCCATGTATTCTCATAGGGAATGGGGCAAGGGGAGAGACATCCCCACAGCAATGATAAGAGTGTTGCTTTGGCAACACATTACTAAAATCAGGACAAAACCAATGATACATTCAACCACTGGCCAGTCTTTTTTAAAAGATCTGTTTAGAGTTGTGAGTATTACTCAGTAGTAGAGTGCTTGCCTGGCATGCATGAGGTTCAATTCTTGGCAGCACAAAATAAATAATATGTAATAAAACATTTTAAATCTCTTTGATTTAAGTTATATGTTTAAAGTTGCTTCTCTAGCCAGGGAGAGATGAGTTCCATTCTTAATGTTTCCCAGTATATTTGCTGTGGTGAATGGCTAATTTTATTAATATTTCTTCTCTTGCTTCAATAAATGAAGCAGAAATAACAGCAGTGACAGCGTCTCGTATGAAATGATGCCTGGGTGCCAATGTGACAAAGCAATGAGCCCCAGCTCTGCACGTTCAGACGACATGCAGGCTTCACTGGGACCATTTAAGGTCAACACCACAGTGATACATTTTGAAAAAGAGTATGTTCTCTGTCCTTGACCAGACTGAGTCACTTTAAAAGTGACAGGGCCGGTTCATTTAGACCAAAGACTAAGTCAGCCTTTCAAGGGGCAGGTGGGAATGGAGTACTTATTTCTTCTCTGCAGCAAAGCAGATGAGAGCTGCTTTGTACAGCAGCTTTCTCTAGAGAGTTCAAGAAATAGATCAAAAGGGTTATCTAAGGCACCCAAAGTTAGATTTCGTATCTAAATTAACTTTTCCTCTTCCTACTCTCATCCAGAATTCAGAGACCGTCACGGATGCCACTTTTGGGTGTTTCTGGCTCCCAGGCAGAAGTTTTGATCTAACTGGATGTCAGGTGGCACTGCAGGGAGGTACTTGTCAGGAAGACAGCAGTGTCCAAATGCCGTGAACGTTGCCTTGGCCAAGGTACGAGGTCAGGCTGCCTGGAGGCACAGACAGAATGTGCAGCTGGACCTGCCTTTGGCTCCCAGATTCTCAGACACTGTTTCCCATTTATACAAAAAAAAAAAAAAAATCACCCTCCAGGCTGTGTGAGGGCTAGACAGGGCCAGCACATGGCAGCACAGGCCTCCATGCTGTGCATGTGGGAGCTGTAACTCTTCCTGCCCCTTGGGGTTTGCTGTGCCCAGGACTGAAAGACCTGCAGCTGCTGGAGGGACTCCAGCCATCCTCCACCACTGAGTGGATGGTCTGATACCAGCCTGGACCGAGCTGGGGCCACTTCACTGCACCATCTTCTCCCCTTCTGTTTTTTTGTCAATAAATGAGAACAGTAACACATCACTTCCTTACCAAGGAAGGGCCACCAGCTCTTCTGGTTCTGTCACTGTGACAAAATACCTGAGATAAACCGACCTCAGGAAGGAAAGGCTGCCTTTGACTCACGTTCAGAGATTTCAATCTATGGTGGGTTGAATCTTTTGCTGCTGGGCCTGTGGTGTCACAGTACAGCGGAACAGCTTCTCTTTCCTGGCAGGAAGCAGAGAGAGACACAGGAGTCCTCAACACCCATGTCAAGACCCTCTACAAGGCCGTGACTTCCGCTGCCCTCACCTCCTAAAGTTCCTGAAGGCCTGGGGTGCTGATCATTGCAGTGTGCCAGAAACCTACATTAATCTCTCCAGAACTGCCCAGTGTGCATCCAGAGCTCTCCTGACAATCAGCCACCCAAAGTTGGCTTCTTTTAGCTCTTTCAAAGAGGCAAAGGCAAAACATTGCCAGGCCAATAGCCTAGAAAGACACAAATTGTCAGCATCTGGTAGATTCCTGCACTTTCCATATCCGGCGATGGACAGGACTCTGCTGGCTCCCTCTTAATAAGAAGAATGCCAATTAGAGAAAAAAGTGCCTTTCCTCTTAAAGAAACGCTATCTTTTGAGAACTTCAGCCCTATTGCGTTCCCTTGGATGTTAGCTCCAACAGTCCCCCTCCGGAGGGCGTCTTCGCAGGCCTGTGTGATGGATGCTGAGGGTGGGCGGTGTCATGTCAGAAGCCTGAGCGCTGGCCTGGGCTAGGTCCAGCCACGAGTCAGTGCAGAGGCAGGAAAGGCGCCTGGCTGAGAAGGAAACTGCAAAAGACAGTTCTGCGCTTGTAGGGATGAGGTGTAGCGGGGTGGAGGCCTAGGGTGAGGATTTAGAGATAAGGAGCACAGACCACACGAATTAACAGGATGCTTTGCAGACCTAAAATAAGGAAGGCTCTTTCTGACAATGCCTCTTCTATCCAGCCGGGGCCTCTTTCCTCTTTTGAAAGAGATCGGCTTCTTCCCCGCTTTGGAACATGAAGCCACCTTTAAGGTTGCGCATATCGTCTGCAGCAGCAGGTTGTCGCAGCGCCCCGCTGTGTCAAGTCAGCCGGCAGCACATGTCTCGGAGCCTCCCTGGCGTTTTGCTGAATACTTGATTTTCAGATTCCAAATGTTCTGCTCCTCACTCCATCTTACAATTAGGGGAGTGAGAGGGGCCGATACAGGTCCTCGGTATATTTAACTCAGCCTTGGGTATCCAGATAGATTTTCACCAAACTGAGTTATGACTAATGTCTTCCAGCAGCTGAGAACTTTGAGAAAAGCACACAAATAAAAGCTGTGCACAGACTGTGGTTTTACAACAGCAGAGGGGAGGCGAAAAGCGGATCCCTGTTGGTAACTCCTGTTCTCCAGGGGCTGGGTGGTGCCGAATGCAGTGGCTCTGAGCTTGCTCTGGGTACAGTTTGGGCCAAACCCCTGGAGCTGCTAGGAGCGGAAATATTAGAAATCCAAACCCAACGAGTTAGCTGAGGGCACGGCAGGAAGCACACGCACACACTGAGTTCCAAATAATCAAGAGAAAGGGTGGGAGACCATAGAGCTGTGGGCCGATGCAAATGCATTTCCTGGGAGTCTGAGGACCCAGGCAACCGGCACTAAGCATCTGGGAGAAGTCAAGGTGGACCATCCCACTGAGGGCCGCTCACAGAAGTGGTAGGAACCCCAGCTCTAAACTGCTGAATAACGGAAGTCTAGACATGCAGTCATGTTCTGATGGATCCTGTTAGGCCCGTCCAGCTTCGTACACTCCTACCTCTGGAAGCTCTAGCTCCTCCTAGAGATTTATTCTCATTTCCTGCCACCTGTCTGTAGTACAAAGAGAATGTGCTTAAAGACACAAAGACTTGGATGCTAGTTTTACCACCTCCTGTCTCTTTCTCTCCCATGTGAGTATTGGGAGAAAATTACTTTCCATAGTGTTTTACATAACAGTTCATAAATTGTCACATGCCACACTGTGTGCTGTAAGTGCCGTGTAGTACTCAGCCTCCTAGGTGGGCTGTGGCTAGCCTCTGATTGCCATTTGCAGATCTGTCACACATCTGCCCAGGAATTTTTTGTGTTTTTCATGTTTTCTGACCCTAAAACTTCTCCAGGATGGTGGGTTTCTTAAGCTCTGTCCCCACTGTGTATATAAGTGGGTTAAGAGGTCAACCCACTTAAGAGGTTCCCTCGTTGTGTCCAGAAGCTGAGAAACTGAGGCTTGAGAGAAAATCCATAAATAGTGGCTCCTGAAAGGATGTGGGCCTCTCTTTTGCAGCAAAATGCCTGAGTGTGAATGTTCTCACCCCATCAGTGACGCCGTCTTCTCTCGGCCTGACTCAGGGATGTCAGCCGAGCGGCAGCTCCTCCTGGCTCGGGGCTCCTGGAAGCTTTGCATCACCTCTGTGCTTTCCCCCAAGCTTCCTGCTCCTGCTTCTCCCGGAAGATGTCAGGGGGACAGCCTTATTCGGTTTCATATATCTAGAAACTATATTGTCTCCATCTGTTACTTTTCATCAAACTCTTCACCACATGCCAAGCTTGGAATCACTTCACTCATCCATTGAGCCCTCTGCCCCTGGGGCATGGATGGCACCGGAGATGCCAAGATGAATAGAACTGGTCCCCGCCCCAAGGATTTCACAGGAGACTAGTGGTGAGGGCTGTACGTTAGGCACAAGATGTTTTAGGAAACCTAAACAAAAAGGAGACCTAGAGAAGGCTTCCAGAAGAGAGAATTCCTAAGCAGTTCTTAAAGATATGTAAGAGCTGACTAACTAGGGGAAGCAGAGCAAAAAGAAAGACAAGAAGCGTCCATGATGTTCATGGAGGTGAGAGTGGCTAAGAGAGAAGCCGGGGAGAATACAAGCCATTCAGTGTGTCTGGATCTTAAAAAATAGAAAGATGGGAAATGTGGCTGATGAAAAGCTGAAAGCCTCCCCACTTAAATCAGAAACAAGACAGGACAAAGATGTCCGCTATTAGCACTCTTGTTCAGTGTGTCTCTTGAGACACTAGCTAAAGCAATTAGAAAGGAGAAACAAAGAAAAGGGATAGGGATAAAGAAATAAGAAGTTAAATGATCATTATTCACAGATAACATGATCTTCTCCCTGAAAACTCTGAAAATTCCACTAAAAGACTCCTAGAACGATTAACCAAATTCAGGAAGATAGCAGGATATAAAGTTCAACACTTAAAAGTCAATATCAATACCAGTAACAAACCTATATATACTAATAACAAACACCATCACTACCATTAACCATAACAAATCCTGGTGTGTCTGTGGGAGGAAAAGGAATCCTCTTTATTGTTGATGACAGTGTAAATGGATACAACCACTGTAGAAATCAGTATAGAATTCCTCAAAAAACTAAAAATAGAAATTGCATTTGACTTGGTTATTCCCCTTTTGAGTATCTTTCCAAAAGAGTTAAAAGCATCATGTCACCGTGATGCATGCATTCCTATGTAGCATGCAGCTAAATCTTCAGATCAGCCTGTATGCCCATCAACACATGAATGGATACAGAAAATGTGGTACCCAGATACAATGGAATACTACCGTGCCATGAAGAAAGATAAAACAGCATTTGTAGCAAAATGGATGTACCATGAAAGTATAATGTTAAGCAAAATAAATCAAACACACAAGCTTGTACATCACCTGGTTTCCTTTATATGCAAATTTAATAAGAAAGAGAAGAGAGGGAAAAAAGAGAGACAAACAGTCATTATATTCTAACTGTGTTTCTCTAATTGGTCTTGGGCTTCACTCTAACTTGGTGTGAAACCTCACTTTGCAGGATTTACATATTAAGGTGTTTTGGTTACCAGGATCGTATGCTTTGAAAGAACAATTCCCAGAAAAGGAAAATCTGTGAAAATAGAGAGTAGCTCAGTTGGTCCCTTGATAGAGAGGGAGGTGAGAGAGATCAACTAGGAGGTAGAATGTTTTGATTTGGGAAAACAACAATGACCTAAGTTTGATTTTGGTTGTAATTGTACACCTCTGTCAATGTGCTAAGATCTAGTGAATCTTACATTTTAAGTCTGTAAATTGTGTGGTGTGCAGATTTTTAGTTTAATAAAGTTGATTTTTTTTCTTCTTCTTCTTTAAGACAGGGTCTCGCTTTGTGGTTCAGGCTGGTCCTGAGCTCAGCCTCAAACTCACATCACAGCAATCCTCCTGCCTCTGCCTCCCGAGTGCTGGGATTACAGGTGTGAGTCTCCACACCCAGTATTGTTGTATGTGGTTATCAGGAATCAAACCCAGGCCCTTGCACTTGCAAGACAAGTGCCAGAACCACTGAGCTAAATCCCCAGTCCCTCATTTATTTTTTTAAAGGAAAGGTCTATTTCGGCTCACGGTTTCAGATGCTTCCATCCATGTTCATTCAGCCCTGTTGTGTTGAGGTCTTTGGTAAGGTAGAGTATCGTGGTGGGGGCACCTGATAGAGGAAACCACTCAGTTCAAGGGAGCAGAACAGCAAAGCAGAGGAAGGCCCTGGAGTTCCAGGGTCTCCTTCAAGGGCACCCCGCCATCAGGCCCTACCTGCAAAGGTTCTACCGAATCCTGATAGCACCTCAGGCTGACACCAAGCCTTCCGACAGTGGCCCCTGGGTGACTTTAAAGACTCAAACCAGCACAACTGCCAAGGTAGCAGTGGAAGGCTGAGACATGGTCCAAGTAGCAAAGAATGATGGGCTGACATTTTTGTTCAAAGAAGAAGGAGGAAGAAGAAGAGGAAAGGGAGTTAAATATTTTTTAAAATACAGGATGAAAAATCAGTAAGACTTCATTATGGACAGTAAAAGAGAAATCAAAGATGACCACCAGGCTTCTTGCTTAGTTGACTAGGCTCATAATGAGTTTAAGTTAATGCTAGCTAGAGTTAACAATTGTAATAATAACAATAACATCACATATTAAGCTTTTTATATTTACTAAACACTATTCTCAGACTTTAATATATTGCTTCGTTTGTTCATTACGAAATTCTGCCACATGTACTGTTTCTCATCTGACAGCTGCAGAAGCTGAAATTCAAAGTCGATTTCCTCTTTATTGTACTGTCTCACTTATGCCTCTGGAGGCAGAGCTGCCCTTTCCCGCTGCCCTGAGCTGCTCCTGGAGTGGGAAGTGGGAGGCAGAATGGCTGTGTTTCCAGGTTGCTCAGCCCAGGGAAGAGGCAAGAACATCCTCACACCCAGAACATCCCTTGGGCCTGTTGTAGGCAGAACAGGAACAGACAGGAAAATGTTCGTTCTGGGTCCCCCCGGGGGCAGCAGGGGAGCCCTGGGAGGCAGGGTTGCTCCTCTCTTCCCCCCTCTGCCCTACATGCATGTGGGCAGCCAGCACAGGGAGGTGGTCCCCTCCTGAGGCAACAGGAAGTCTGGAGAGATCTAAGGTCAAGTTCACACTGTGCTACTGACCTGCTGTGACCCAACCCCACCCCTGGAAGTCAGTCTTTATATTTCTACAATAAGGTAGCAGGACTTGATAATAAACAATGCCTTTTTGAAATTTCAGAGTCAGTGACCCTGTGAGCCAGGATAGTACATAGATACTGGACATATGACAATGTCAGACAACTGCTAGTCCAGTGGAGACAGCCCTTGCCAACTCATCACTGGGTCCCTTCCTTCCTGCCACTATACCCAACTGTAAAGAGAGAAAACGAGGAAGAACTTCTCCACAGCACAGCTTTAGCCGAAGCCCGTGAAACATTCTCAGGGGATTTTACAGTGAACAGTGGTGCTTTCGGTCCTACCCGTCAAGAAGAAAACCAAGTTTCCTCCTTTCTCTGGTGCCATCAGTGGGGTGACCACATCATTCATCCCAATTCGGATCCTTCTGAGTATAAACTATTAATAATCCTACCAGACAGAAGCATAAACTTGGACTGTCCTTGGGAAACAGGACAAATTATCACCATCTATGTCACCGTAGACAGCAGCCAAAACCCTGGGTTGGACTGTGCAATGGCGGCAGCTCAGATTAAGCATCTGAGGGAAATCAGGCTGCAACAAGGAGCCCCTCCTCGGGCTGGGGCCTATGTCGTGGGCCTGCTTCTGGTATTGCGTGGCTTACTGTGGGGAGAGCCAGCTCGTCCAAACGTTCTGAGCCACAGTTTCCTCTGCTGAGCAAAGGGCTGAATTTCATGTAGTTTTTCCGATTTCAACATCTGGCCATCCATCTCCCTTTTGTATTTTGGGTTCTTCCTTTTCTTTTAAGATGGGAGGTCATGGCCAAAGGTAGCCATCAGACTCACACAGAAAAAGGCCACCAATTTCTCTGCCTCCACCAGCAGCTGGAGACAGGCCCTCCAGGCCCAGGCCAGCAGGGGGCGATGGCAGCTCAGTCCCACCTCAGCTCTGTTGATGCCATCTGCGTTCCTTCCTCTCCAAAGTCTTGCAGAGAGCCCAACACCAGTCCTCTGTAAATAGGTCAGAGTGAGTGGGTGGTTACAGGCTGTAAAGGTCCTCCCCTTTGAGAAGCAGCCACACGGCCCCTGCCCACTTCTCCTGGGCCCTCCTGGGCTCAGCTTGGTACAACGCTATAACCCCAGCCAAAGGCACAATATAAAACGTGGGCATGAAGAAGGGCCCCAGGAGAGCATAATCCAGCTCCTTCAGCTCACTGAGAAAGACACTGGGGACGCAGAGCCAGCCCCTCAGGTGCGGAGTCCCTCGGCACCCGCCGCTTTCCGCTCATGTCCCTCCCCCCACATTGCACAGCTCTCTGCTCCCCCAGGGGTCTAAGGCTTAGTCAACCCTGAGAAGTTTGTGTGTATTTATAAAGCGCCTGCTCCTCTCGACAGCATCTGAAAGTTTTCTACAGGCATTAATTAAGGAAGGTTCACAGCCAGGCCTGAGGAAGGAAGCAGGAGCTGGGGCTCATTAAAGGCCCAGTCCCCTGCTGGGTGACTCCCGTGGTTTGTTCATTAATTTCTCTGTCTCTTCAGAACACAAGTAGACACACAGCACACACGCACGTACAAAGACACACGCACAAAGACACACGCCCATGTATACATCACACACATTCAGCACACACACTTATACCCAGGCACCCATACACACATATGCGCACACTCGTGCACACCCACACACTCCCCAGCCAATTTGCTGCAGGCTCCGACCTCCTTCATGACAAACCTCTGCCCGTTCCAACCCAAGCACCATGAGCCTCGTCCCCTGTGACTTGGCTCCCAGTGGTGGTGCCCGGTGATGTTCTGCAGCCACAGAGAGGCAGGACCTCTCCGAGTCACCTCCCAGGACCCTCCCCGCACACCTCTCCTGCCACTTCTGGCTCTCTGAGTGGAAACCCCTTTTTTCCCTCCCAGCAGGGTGACGGGGCTCCTGGAGAAAGCCAAGGCAGAGAAGGAAGGTAATTCAGGCCTGAGTTAGGCTGCTGAGTGCAGCACTAACAAAGCCTTAAATAACAGACACGTGTGTCTCAGTTCTGGCGGACAGGAGTGGGCCTGCGTGCCCCCCAAGAGGCCACCAAGGGGGAGTCCAATCCCCGGCACCTTTGCTGGCGGTCTTTGGTGTTCCTTGGCTCAACAAAGTGTCACCCAGTCTCTGCTTCCTCTCCACACGTTGCTGTGTCCAAATCCCTCTCTCTGTAAGGACGCTACTCCTATTAGATTAGAATCCACTCTATGAACTAATGATACCTGCTACAACCCTGTTTCCAAGTAAGATCACAATAAGGTCGTGATCTGAGGTCCTAGAGATTAGGGCTTCAGAGTAAGAATTTAGAATGTGACATGTTCAACTCAAAATAGCTATGAACTGAAATTCCACAGCTGGGGAATCTTTCCTGGACAGACAGTTGTCCCACCAAGGACTGTGACAGATGGCGTGGAAGAAGTGTTTCTGTTCAGAATTATGATCCAGTAGACAGTAGCAAGGTTTTCTTAGCTGGGAAACCTGAACTTAGCTGAGTATAAGCTTTGTCCATACAGACTTGGAGATGTGTCCTAACGGACGGGCATACAGATGTGGGTGGAGTCGGGCTTATGGGCCAGGTCCTCACCAGAACAGGGAGAGTTGCCCTGAGTAACCAGACTCAGGAACTGTCTTGCTTCCTTTTGTCACGGCATTGGATTCTACTTTGGACACTGAGCACATCAGGCAGCCTGCTCTTGCCCACAGGCTGCAACGGCTTGGACAAGTGTCTCTCCAGGTCCCCAAGGTGGCAGTGTCTGGAGGTGCTGTGAACCTTGAGAAGGTGGGGGACCTAATGAGACGTCCTTAAATCACTGAGGGTGTCACCTCCAAAGAGACCATGGGTTCCTAGCTTGCAGTCTCCCCCTGCTTCTTGCCTCATGCCACCCTTGCCAGAGCCCAAACCAGTGGGGCCACCTACATGCTGGACCTGAATCTCCAGAACCACGGGTCAAAACAGACCTCTTTTTATTTACTTCCTAAGGATACTGGGTTAGATGCTTCATTACAGTGACATAAAGCTGACCCATGCATGGGCCCAGGAGGATGTGCTGTGTGGGCCGCAGGGCCCCAGGCACTCTCAGTGCTCACCAGCTCATGTGTTTATGGCCCCGTACCTTCCACCATGGCTCCCACCTCCAGTATTTTATACTCTTGCTCTTCTGGTTCTTCCTCCCCTCATCTCTCTCTCTCTCTTATTTATTTATTTTTTTTTTTTTTTTAGTTTTTTTTTTTAGACAGGGTCTTGCTTCAGGCTGGTCCTGAACTCAGCAACCCTCCTGCCTCTGCCTCTTGAGTGCTAGGATTACAGGCATGAACCACCACACTCGCACTGTGGTATGTGGTACTGATTGCTGGCTGGGTGACCACGCCCAGCACTATTGTATGTGATTACTGGGGATGGAATCTGGGCCCTTGCACTTTTGAGACAGGCGCTGGAACCACTGAGCTAAATCCCTGTCCTCCTCCCCTCATCTTTCATATACAAAAAGTTGAATTAATCATACTGTTTAGTTTATGTAAACCTTTGTTAGTGTTTGGACAAGGACCCTTTTAAAATTTTCTTCATTTGCTCCTTTTTATATCTGTACTTCACTCACATCATCAACCCCTACAACCTTTGTTTTGTCCAAGATGTTCTTTTCTGTTTATGGAGGTTGTCACAAAAGGTGTATTGTTTCCTTGAGTGAGCTTCTTTTTTTTTTTTTTTTTTTTTTGAGACAGGGTCTCACTTTGTAGTTCAGGCAGAGCTCAGCCTCCAACTCACATCACAGCAATCCTCCTGCCTCTGCCTCCTGAGTACTGGGATTACAGGCGTGAACCACCACGCCCGGCACTGTGGTATGTGGTGCTAATTGCTGCTGGGCATGAGTCTCCACACCCAATACTGTATGGGGTTAACCGGGGAATCAAACCCGGGTCCTTGCACTTGCGAGACAGGTGCCGGAACAACTGAGCTAAATCCCCGGCCCCAACCCTAGCTTTTTGAGGAATCTCCACACTGATTTCCACAGAGGTGATATGAGTCTACATTGCCACCAAAAGCGGAGAAGGGTTCCTTTTTCTCCACAGCCTTGCCAACATTTGCTGCTGGCTAATTCTGACATGGCAGCCATTCTTTGTGGAGTGAGATGAAATCTCAGTGCTGTTTTCATCTGCATCTCTCGAATGACCAATGATGTGGAGCATTTCTTCATCTACTTCTTGGCTGCTCTTACTTCTTCCTCTGAAAAGTATCTGTTCCTTTCAGATGCCCATTTTGGAATTAGGTCTTAAAATTTGGGTGGGCTGACTTTTTAAAGCTCTTTGTATATTCTAGAGAGTAGCCCTTTGTCTGAGAAACAGCTGGTAAAGTTCTTTCTCATACTGTTGGTTGCCTTTTCGTTCTGTTGGTGGTTTCCCTTGCTGTGCAGAAGCTGTTCAATAGAATGAGATCCCATTTGTTGATTTCTTCTGGCAGTTCTCAAGCTATCCAAGTTTTGTTCATAAAATCTTTGCCTAAGCCAATGTCTCCAAGAGTTTTGCCTAACCTTTTGTCCAGTAGGTTTAGTGTTTCCTTTTTAATGTTTAGGTCTCTAATCCACTTTGATTTTAATTTAGTACATGGTGAAAGAGATAAGGCTAGCTTTAGTCTTCGGCCGTTTAAGGCCCAAGCTTTCCAGCACCATTTATTGAAGAGGCTATCTTTCCTCCATGCAGGATGTTGGGTTCCTTTGTCAAAGAGAAGGTGGCTTAGTGTATCTGGAGTTGTTTCTGTGTCTTCTAATCTATTCCTCTGATCCTCAGGTTTATGTATCTAGGATGTGGGGGTGGTAAGGTGGGTAGGGCTAAGAGAAAAGATGAGAATTAAGTTGTGTCATATACTAGTACACATTCTCATTGTTGAGTGCAATCATGATGTGTATATGTAATTTACCAATAAGATTTCAATTTAAAAAAACACTAAAAATAAATTTTAAAAAACAAAAAAATTATTTTTAAGTGAACATAGTAACGGCTAACATGAAGGAAACACAAAGGCCAGGCTCTTGGTCATTTAATACCCCTAATAGTTATTAACTCAGAAACCATTGCCTATATTTTATAGACAATATGAAGGCTCCGCAAGGTCCTATCCCGATAAAAGCCCATGATTCCAAATTCGTGTTCCTCAGCCGAGCTACACATTCCAGTACTTAATCCTTTCTCTGACTGAACTTATCTGGAAAAGAAAAGGAAATGCACGACAGACGCCATCTTTTCATAGTTAAGCAAAAATCAATAGCCAAAGAGCAATGCGGACTAACTTCCGAGAGTACAGAGGTGACTCCAGGGTCCCCGCGCGACCCTGGGGCACCACTTGTAGCCCACTCACCCCGCCGGCCCTGCGCGGGGGCTGAACACGGACGAATTATCAACAGATAGGGAATCGGCTCCGCACGGGGGCAGCCCAGAGGTTCTTATCTCCAGCAGGCAGAGAAGCCAGGGCCACTCCCTCCCTCACCTTGCTTTTATTCACCCAAACACAGGCACAAGCAATCCATTAATTGGATTCGAAGGGTCCTCTGGATTCCAAGATCCATTAATTAGCACTTGCTCAGGAAAACCACTCAGCCTCAGCTGACCTATATTCTCCTAATGAATCACCCTTGACGCGGCCTTGCTCTGTGGTGCTCACAGCGGAGGCCAATCGGGCCTTAATTCTCCTCTGGTCCTCCACAGAGGCAGACAATGTCAACTTCTATCCTCTTTTCAGGTGGCCCACTAAACCTACCCCCAAAGAGCGTTCCTCCCTCTCCTTCCTTTTTTGGACTGTAAGTCTAAATAAATCCCAGACAACCAGCCTGAGGAATGATATTTACACTCACTGCCTGACCTTAGCAACATCACCCACCAGGTGTCAATTATTAATTTTTACATACCCTTTTCTTTATTGAGTTTATTGGTACGTTTTAGGTATACATTATGATCACATTCAACATTGAGAATTTGTATCTGGACATGAGGTATCTTGACTCTTATTTTTTCCCATTGCCTTTGCATATTCTTTTCTTTAATTGATTTAAATGATTTCTTCATTCTTTATTGGTACATTTTATATATACACACACATCCTATTCATACTCAGCCTTGGGGATTTGTGCCAGTCTATGGCACGACTGATTCTCCTTTTCCCATTCCCCGGCCCACCCTGCAACTCCCCTGCCCCTACGTACACAGGCTTTGGTTACTTTCTGTACCATCACAGTTCTTCTTTCCCCTTACTCACCCCTACCCCTCTTTTCCCTTTCAATATTTTCTATCTCACGATATCTACCCCATATTCTGTACAGAATGTGGGGTAGATATCGTGAGATAGAAAATATTCAAAGGGATGAATTCTCCAGGAACAGCAGTCGAGAGGTCAGAGCTACCTCAGGTTTTGGGGCTTGAGACAAGAGAGGTTTTTCAAGGCTCAAGACCTGGGGACTTTCACTTAGGAGGAGGAGGTCCTCAAGGTACATCCATTTGAGTATGAATGACTCAGCCTTATCATTTTTAATGGCAGAATCATACTCTGTTCTATAAAACAACCACATCTTCTTTATCCAGTCTCCTGTTGGTGGATATTTGGGTTGTTTCCAAGATCTAGCAATCACCAACTGAGCTTCTATAAACATGGGTGCACATAGGTCACTGTGATATGAATCTTTTAATTCCTTTGTGTATATACCTAGCAGAGTGCTGGCCAGGTCAAATGGGACCTCCAATCCTAGATTTTTTTTTTTTTTTTTTTTTTTTTTTGAGACAGGGTCTTGCTTTGTAGTTCAGGCTGGCCCTGAGCTCAGCCTCAAACTCACATCACAGCAATCCTCCTGCCTCTGCCTCCCGAGTGCTGGGATTACAGGCGTGAGCCACCACACCAGGCACTGTGGTATGTGGTACTGATTGCTGCTGGGTATGAGTCTCCGCGCCCAGTATTGTACATGGTTATCAGGGGATCGAACCTGGGCCCTTGCGCTTGCAAGACAGGTGCCGAAACCACTGAGCTAAATCCCCGGCCCGAGCTTCTTTTAATTTTGATGGAGGTATGACACACAAACGGTAAGGTACATGGAATTCTTAGTGCACCGAGCAATGACTTTTATAAACAGTTATGCATGTACATGTGGGTTCTTGCGTTAACCGAGCTCTCAGATGAAGACAGAACACGTAGAGCCCCAGCGGCTCTGGCAGGCCTCTTTTTAACCCTCAGAGACACTGCTATCCTGACTCCCATGACCACAGATTTCTTTCCTTAATTTCACATATGTGGAATTACTAGCTTTTAAGTCTTTCTTATTTGGCTTTCTTGCACTGGTCACTATGTTCATTTTATGTCACTATGTAGGGCAGCATTCAGTTGTACAAACTTTTTTTAATTGAATCTTATTGGTACATTATCTATACACATCATGGTCACATTCAACATTGAGAGTTTGTACCAGTGTATGACATGACTTTTCATTTTTTCCTCATTCTCCTACCCACCCTACAAACCCCCCCATCCACTTTGTTTCTCTTTTTTGTTACTATCACATTATTTTTCCCCTCGTTATTTACCCCTTCGCCCCATTTCTCTTTGAATATCTTCTATTTCGCAATATCTATCATATATTCTAGAACTCATTTACATCTTCAGTTTCTCATACCCAAGTAATGATATGATATTTTACACATCTATGACCTATTTGTGTCACTTATGAGTGTAATCTCAAGGTGCATCCAATTCATTATAAATGACTCAAACTTATCATTCTTTGTGGCAGAAGAATTCTTTTATAGAAGAACCACATCTTCTTTATCTAGTCTCCAGGTGATAGACATTTGGGTTATTTCCAAGATTTAGTTATCACAGACTGAGCTGCTATAAACATGAGTGCACATAGGTTGCTATGATATGAATCTTTTAATTCTTTTGTGTATATACCTAGCAGAGGGATAGCAGGATCAAATGGGACCTCTAGTCCTAGTTTGTGAGGAATCTCCACACTGATCTCCATAGTGGTTGCACCAGTCTACACTCCCACCAATAGTAGAGAAGTGTTTCTTTCTGCAGCCTCTCCAGCATTTGTTGCTGGCTAATTTCGAGATAGCAGCCATTCTTTGTAGAATGAGATGAAATCTAAGTGTTGTTTTCATCTGCATCTCTCGAATGACCAGTGATGTTGAGCATTTCTTCACATGTTTCTTGGCTACTTTGACTTCTTCCTCTGAAAAGTGTGTATTCATTAATTATGTGAACATTTGTATTATTGGAACTATTGTTCAGTCTTTGATTTTTCCAAGACTTGATTTGCATGAGTAAAGTGGTCATGAACATCTTTTCGTGTATGTCTTGTGGTAGCAGCTGGCTTACTTCTTTGGGGGTAAAATTGTGGGTCACAGAGGAGCAGACCTGAACAAAACCTAATAACCTAGTCCACTTCCTCCAGCAGCATGTGAGCCCCTAGGGGTACACTCCTTGCAAAAGCAAGACATTGTCAGCCTTTTGCTTTTTAGCTGCCCTGCTCAGGAGGAGGTGTGGCATCTCATTATGACTTAGTCAGTGTCTCCCCATTAACTCAGGGTGTTGAGCGCCCACCCTGCAGATGTGTATATTGGTTATTCATATGTGGTGTTCTGTGAAATGCTTCATTATGTTTTTGTCTATTTTTAATTGGGTTCTTTGCTTTTCCATGCTGGTTTGCTTTCGTTCTTATGTACTGTGAATGTTATGAAGCATTTATTGGCTATAGTGAGAACCACCTTCTTC
>PVIR01009966.1:0-34436 GCA_004026965.1 Petromus typicus
AAAAGAAAATGCAGAGTGAAAGACCAGAATCAGTTCCAGGTGGGCGGGGATGAGGGGTCAGGAGCAGTGGCTGTCTTGGGGAGGTGTGAATCTGACTGTCGCTGCTCTGGCGGGGGCTTTGGCTGAGCAGGACTTCGGTGTACGTGCGAATGTGCCAGGTTCTTCCACATCTGCTCCGAAGGTGCTGAAGACAGCAGGCAGGGAGAGCCTGGACTCTCCTTTCTGCTGGGGTGGCTGAGGTGCGGCAGGGGAGGTGCCCAGCCTGCGGGGTCTGCTGCTTGCTGTGTGATGGATTCCGGGCCTGGCTCCCCTGAGGCTCTGGTTAACTCTCCAGGGACCGTGGTATCCCTAGAATGTCACGGCTCTCCTTGCATTCCATTTTTGTGACTTTGCCTCCTTTCCATGTAGAACCTCATGCAGTTCCACACTGTGGGTACCAAGACCAAACTGTCTACACTCACACTCCTCTGGCCCTGTCCCATGACGTTTGTCGCCAAAGGGCGCCGCAAAGCAGAGGCTGAGAATAAGGCAGCTGCTTTGGCCTGTAAGAAATTGAAGGTGAGTCCAAGAGCACCACCACGCTGGTCCCCCTGTCCAGAAATGACATTGCCACACCAGGCCTTTGCCCTCAGCACACAAACATCCAGTGTCCATCCTTGCTCAGAGGCCTGGGCTGCTCTTCCCACAACTTCCCCCAGAGGCTCTCGAAGCTTCTGGGCCTGCGGTCACAGCCTCCCAAGCTTAGGTGGACCGGCTGGGAGCGGAAAGGGGCCTCCTCAGTGGTGGAAAGCTGCAAGGGCAGACTCAGGTCCATAAAGAGCTTGGTGCTGGTGACGATGGGAGGAAGCCACATGAAGGAGGCATCATAGTGCTGGCAGTGCGGCGGGTCCTTGAAACAGCTTTGGGGTCTGCCGATGCCACAGGGGTGGCACCTTGCTGTGCCTAAGCAGTCAGGACCGTGATGGCAGGTTTCAGTGCTGAGCAGGCGGGGCCATCTATCAGCCCTGCTTTCAGGAGTGTGGCCCCGGAAAGCACAGTGACCCGGCTGAAGGTGAGAGAAGGTGCAGGCCGGGTGAAGGGGGCCGAGGGCCACTGCGCGCGGCGGGAGGATGGGCTCCGGGAGGCTGGGCTCCGGGAGGCTGCAGGGTGACGGGAGCCAGAAGGCTGCTCAGCCCACTGGAGGCTGTGAGTGCAGCCGCCCTGGGTGAGGCAGAAGCCCTTTCCTTGTGGCACTACTCTTTCTCCTCAGGTCTCTGTTGCGGTGGCTGTAGGCGTTCAGGGACACAAATAGTGCTTTCCTTTAAAGACTCATTGAGTTAAAGCCTTTTGGGAAGTTCTTTGTCCTTCTGTCTAGGATAGGCTCATGGATAGGAAGAGGGCCTGGAGACTAGGGGTGGGATGTGTGGGGCCGTCAGATATTGTTGGGGGCTTTTGGGGTCCTGTGTGAGGCCCCTGCATTGGGGGACAGGCTTGTCCTCAGCATCTTGGTGGGTCCGGACTAGGGCTGTTCTCCCAGGACGTGTCTTGCTTAATACTTGAATTACTTTTAGCTAGGTTACTTAAGTCATTTTGTGGATATTGCCAATTTCCCACTGTGGTTTTTAGCAAATAACTAAACTGTCTTGGAAAAGTGATCGCTTTGCCCCAGTATCTCCCATGCACCCCCAGTCTGTGTAGGCCTGGAGCACCGCCTGAGGCCTTCCTGTCCCCTCTGCAGAGCCTGGGCCTGGTGGACAGGAACAACGAGCCACTCACCCATGCCATGTACAACTTGGCTTCCTTGCGGGAGCTGGGTGAGACCCAGCGCCGGCCATGCACCATCCAGGTGCCAGAGTCCATCCTCCGCAAGATAGAGACCTTCCTGAATCATGTGAGCGCCCTCTGCCAGTCCTGCTTGCTTTCCAGAGGCCCACGAGGTCCTGAGGGGTTGTGGTCTGAGTCCTCTGCCCCCGGGTTAGGCCCTAGCACATAACACGGAGTCCCACAGTGGAGGGAGATTGTATTTCCTGTCGCCACTTGACTTGCCTCCTTGCTCCCTAGTACCCTGTGGAAAGTTCGTGGCTCTCACCTGAGCTCAGGCTGCAGAGTGAAGACATCCTGCCCCTGGGCAAGGACGCGGGGCCCCTGAGCGATCCCATCACCGGCAAGCCCTTTGTGGCCTTGTCTGAAGCTGAAGAAGTGCGCCTGAGCCAAAGCCTCCTAGAGCTGTGGCGGCGACGGGGACCCATCTGGCAGGAGTCACCCCAGCTCCCTGTGGACCCGCATCGGGACACCATCCTCAATGCCATTGAGCAGCATCCTGTGGTGGTCATTTCTGGGGACACGGGCTGTGGGAAGACAACGCGCATCCCCCAGCTGCTGCTGGAACGCTATGTGACTGAGGGCCGCGGGGCCTGCTGCAATGTGATCATCACACAGCCTCGCCGTATCTCAGCCGTGTCTGTGGCACAGCGGGTCAGCCATGAACTGGGCCCCTCCTTGCGCCGGAATGTGGGTTTCCAGGTGCGTCTGGAGAGCAAGCCGCCGGCACGGGGCGGGGCGCTGCTCTTCTGCACAGTGGGCATCCTGCTGCGCAAGCTGCAGAGCAACCCCAGCCTGGAGGGTGTGAGCCATGTCATTGTGGACGAGGTCCACGAGCGCGACGTGAACACGGACTTCCTGCTCATCCTGCTCAAGGGCCTGCAGCGGCTCAACCCTGCCCTGCGGCTGGTGCTCATGAGTGCCACAGGCGACAATGAGCGCTTCTCCCGCTACTTTGGCGGCTGCCCTGTCATCAAGGTGCCTGGCTTCATGTACCCTGTCAAGGAACACTACCTGGAAGACATCTTAGCCAAGCTGGGCAAACACCAATACCCGCACCGACACCGGCACCATGAGGTGAGGGACTCCCACCCTCAGTGGCTCCCGGGCTGTCCTCTGGATTTCCCTCCCTGTGCATGTGGCGTGGTGACCTAAGGCAAGTTATCCTTCCCCAAAGCCACAATTTCCTTGATTGAGACAGGAACAGTGGTGCCCACGTGGCAAGTATGTGAGGGTTGGAGTGGACGTGTCAGGTGGCTCCGGCCGTGTCCTGAGTACCACCCTTACCTGGGCCGTAACCGCAGCCTCTCTTCCCCATCAGTCTGAGGACGAGTGTGCGCTTGACTTGGACCTTGTGACGGATCTGGTTCTGCACATCGATGCTCATGGAGAGCCAGGTGGGTGCTTCTGCCCCTGCCCAGCCCTGCGACCCACTAGTCACTGCCAGAGCAGCTGTGACCCACCAGCTGAGCAGCTGGCTCATGGATGCGGGACCTCTGCAGGTGGGATCCTGTGCTTCCTTCCGGGGTGGCAGGAGATCAAGGGAGTGCAGCAGCGCCTGCAGGAGGCTCTGGGCGCACACGAGAGCAAGTACCTCATCCTGCCAGGTGAGAGCGGGGAACTGACTCGGGCCCTGTGGCCTGGGGACTGGACCAGCTCAGGCTTGGAGGGGTCTGTTTCATTGGGGAGGGTCAAGATCCCCTCCTGGGGCTGCTCTGGGTAGGAGCAGTGCCTGGAACTGGCGTGTGTCTTCCTGCCCCACAGTGCACTCCAACATCCCCATGATGGACCAGAAGGCCATATTCCAGCAGCCTCCAGTCGGGGTGCGTAAGATAGTCCTGGCCACGAACATCGCGGAGACCTCCATCACAGTCAATGACATTGTGCACGTCGTGGACAGTGGTCTGCATAAGGAGGAGCGCTACGACCTCAAAACCAAGGTGGCGCCTCTCTTCTGCCTTAGACCTGGGCTGTGTGGAGTTCTGTCCTTGTGGGGAACTGCTACGGGTTTGAAGAACGGGAGAGCACAGAAAAGCTGCTGGGCTGATCGCTGTCCCCGGCATTCCCCAGGTTTCCTGCCTGGAGACCGTGTGGGTGTCGAGAGCGAACGTTATCCAGCGCCGAGGCCGGGCGGGCCGCTGCCAATCAGGCTTCGCCTACCACTTGTTTCCACGGAGCCGGCTGGAGAAGATGGCCCCCTTCCAAGTGCCCGAGATCCTGCGCACACCCCTGGAGAACCTGGTGCTGCAGGCCAAGATCCACATGCCTGAAAAGACGGTGCGGCAGAGGTGGTGGGTATGGTGGGCTGAGGGGCCGGTGGCATGCGGCTCATGGGCACCGGTTGTCCTTGCTAGGCAGTGGAGTTCCTCTCCAAGGCTGTGGACAGCCCCAACATCAAGGCGGTGGACGAGGCTGTGATCTTGCTCCAGGAGATAGGTGCGTGGGGCTGCTGGGCCAGGCTGTTGGGCGCTGGGCGGGGCTCAGCAGGGGCTGATGGCTGGATCCTTACAGGGGTGCTGGACCAGCGTGAGTACCTAACTACCCTGGGCCAGCGCCTGGCCCACATCTCCACGGACCCTCGGCTAGCCAAGGCCATCGTGCTAGCTGCCATCTTCCGCTGCCTACATCCACTGCTAGTGGTGGTCTCCTGCCTCACCCGGGACCCCTTCAGCAGCAGCCTGCAGAACCGGGCAGAGGTGGACAAGGTCAGAGCCAGTCCCTTCCTGCCCGTCCACTGTACACGGAAGGGGTCCAGGCCCATACGGGACCCCCAGTGCTGTCTTCCCCCTCAGGTGAAGGCACTGCTGAGCCACGACAGCGGCAGTGACCACCTGGCCTTCGTGCGTGCCGTGGCTGGCTGGGAGGAGGTGCTGCGCTGGCAGGACCGCGCATCGCGGGAGAACTACCTGGAGGAAAACCTGCTATACGCGCCCAGCCTGCGCTTCATCCATGGTCAGCCCCATCCACCCACCTGCCTGCCCCTCCCACCCTGGCCCGGCCCGGCCTGGCCCGGCCCCTGCTCACCCCCAGGCCCGCGTGGCCCCCTCCCCAGGGCTCATCAAGCAGTTCTCTGAGAACATCTACGAGGCGTTCCTGGTGGGGAAGCCCTCCGACTGCACACTGCCCTCGGCCCAGTGCAACGAGTACAGCGAGGAGGAGGAGCTGGTGAAGGGCGTGCTCATGGCCGGGCTCTACCCCAACCTCATCCAGGTGCGGCCCCTGCGGGAAGCGATGCCCAGCTTCCCACCCTGCGCTGTCCTCCGCTTATCCCCTCTGTCCTCGCAGGTGAGACAGGGCAAAGTGACCCGGCAGGGGAAGTTCAAGCCCAACAGTGTCACCTACAGGACCAAATCCGGCAATATCCTGCTGCACAAGTCAACCATTAACAGGTGGGGGACAGGCAGGCCTGGATGGATGGCTGGGGAGGCTCCGTGGGGGCAGCCTCACTCAGCCCTGTGTCCCTTCCCTAGGGAGGCCACGCGGTTACGGAGCCGCTGGCTGACATACTTCATGGCTGTGAAGTCCAACGGCAGCGTCTTTGTGCGGGACTCCTCCCAGGTGCACCCGTTAGCCGTGCTTCTGCTGACCGACGGGGACATCCACATCCGGGGTGGGTGTACATGCCCTCCGCCCCTTGCATGTAGCCTCAGGCCTGGTCTTGCATCAGTTCACTGACGTCTTGTCCCTCCCCCAGATGATGGGCGCCGTGCCACCGTCTCCCTGAGTGACAGTGACCTACTGCGGCTGGAGGGTGACTCGAGAACTGTGCGGCTACTGAGGGAGCTGCGCCGAGCCCTGGGTCGCATGGTGGAGCGTAGCCTGCGCAGCGAGCTAGCTGCACTCCCACCCAATGTGCAGCAGGAGCACGGGCAGCTGCTTGCGCTGGTGGCAGAGCTATTGCGAGGACCCTGTGGCAGCTTTGACGTGCGCAAGACGGCGGACGACTGAGCCCCTCTTCCGCTGGGGCTGTGTACAGAGTGCAAATGTTTATTTAAAATAAAGTTCTATTTATCCCTTGTGAGCATCGCTCTCCAGTAGGGGCACCTCTCTCAGGCCACAGCACTGTGGGCCAGGGCGCTGTAGAACATCCTCTCCACCAGGCCCACAGCGTGGGAACCTGTCTGCCACTGGCGCTGTGGTCCCAGCAGCTTCTTAACAGGCTGCTGAGACCACCTGCCACGGTGAGGCCCAGACACACGGTGCACAAAGAGTGGGGACAGACAGAGGCTATATGGGGCCTGGGTGTGGAACATCAGGCAGCTTTATTTACTGGAAATCAGTACAACAGACTCACAGACGTGGGTAATGGCTGAACCACAGCAAGTTGGGCAGTACAGAGATATCCCCGCCCCAAAAGGCTGCAAAGTAGCGTGCGTCACACGGGCCTGTGGTCCCCACCTGCCAGGCTGGCCTTTGCAGGTCTTCTGGCTTGCAGAACGCTCGAAGGGAGGGTGGCCCAGACTAGAAAGCCCTCCCTCCACATCAGCCACCTTCCCTTCCTCATCCTTGGCCAAGGAGGACACAGCCAATCGTCAGCTTCAGCATCCCGGCAGCCCAGCATCGACCCTTTGGCGGGTGCAGGTACCTTCAAACCTAGTGCGTCACTACTCAGTCTCCCTCTGCTGCTGAGCTCCAGTGCCCTGTCGCTGGCACGTGGTAGCCCCGCTCGTCCAGGAGGCACCTTCCCCAAGGAAATGACTGCCTCACAGGTCAGGGTGTCCTCCCTCAGCAACAGGGACCCGGGGTGGAGGTCCAGGGAGGGCCAGAGTGACATCCAGGCCGACTGCTGCCTCCTTCTTCCAGGCAAATCTGCGCAGCAGGAAATGCCCCTGTGGGGAAGCCCTTGGGAGCTCCCAGGCCACTTCACTACAAATTTATGTTTTAATCCTTTATTAGAAACCATGCAAACTTTTAATACAAAAAATACAAGTGCAATAAGAATCTGTGTGTCCACACTGTCCCTGGGATTTCACTGTGGCTGGCACGTGGGCTGGCCCCTCCTCTCGGCCAGAAGGGAGTGGTGGCCCCAATCTTACGCTTCATTTTCCAATTTCCAGACCTGATTCCCCACTTCCACAGGACTCCGGAGACCTCAGGGTCTCCTGGACGAGGCCTTGGGTGTCCCACGGCAGCAGCTCGGGCTGCAGGACTATGACCCCACGGCCCTCTCCTGGCCTGGCATCACATGGTCACCTCCAAATCCCAGGGAACAAGACAGACATGCCAAACCCAGCCTCTTGGTTAGAAAGAAAAGCAGCACACACACGAAATGCCAACACAACCAGTCCACGCCGACCAGGCTGCCACCCTGCACCTTGCGTCCTTGCCCGCAATGTCCAGAGCCCATGCTGCCCACGCAGGGCAGCACCAACACTCCTTCCTCCTGGTAGAGGTCTGGCATCTCCCTCCCCACTCCCTTCCCACCTACTGAGACCCTCACTTAAGACATGGCTTCAGACTTGCACAACTATTCCACTGGCTAGAGGTTACTGGGGGAAATGAGAGAAAGAAGAGCGTGACAGCAGCTGGGCAGGCCTGGTGAGCGGCGCTGTGCAGCACGATCCCTAACTAACGAGGGGGAGCGAGAGGGCGGTGCTGCCTGCACGGCGGTGTTTCGTGGGGTCACGGGGTGAGGTGGCAGGTGGCAGACAGCAGGCTCCAGGGGGCACCGCCCACACAGGGTCACCACCTGGAGCCACCCCTCATCCCTCCAGGTTGGCCAGGGAGGAGGGAGGGGATGTCAGTTTCTTTTGGGTTTGGTCCAAAAAACCAAACAATGGAGGTAGGAATCCAGTTCCTCCCTCTAGACCCCATGAGACTCCCCCACACCCTTGTCTACCCTGTGGCGGGGCAGTGGCCTGCGATGGGACAGGAGCAAAGCAGATGGCCCGGGCCTGCTGCTGCCTAGAGCCAGGGGGAGGGGCCTAGCAGGGCTGGCACGCACTCACAGGACTAGTGGGCAGCCCGGGAGAGGGAGCCAAGGGCACGGGAGCCAGGGAAGTGAGGGGGGCGGGAGACAATGTCAGCCCCGTGGTCGGTGCGGGCCCTGGCGTTTGCCCGGAACGTCAGCCTGTAGGTCTCAATCTGCAGGGACACGGGAGGAGGGGAGGGGGATGGACACAGGGGAGACGAGAGGAGGGACACGGGGGAGACGGAAGACGAGACCAGAATGTCATCATTAGATGCCTGGAAAATAAAAGGTGACTCTGTTAAAATTCAGGCCACGCTCTAGTCAAAAACAAAGGAGTTCAATTTCCGGCCAGTGGCGGGGCCCCTGGCTGGCCCTCAGGCCGAGCCCGGCCACTTACTTGTCTCCTGGATCTGGCTGTCCAAGGTCTGGGCCTCCCTTTGGTCACCACCCCCTGACAGGGTGGTGAGGCCACTGAGGCCACCGGCTGGAGTGGGGGCGCCAGCGTCGGGCGCAGCCTCAGAGCTGGCCGGCTCCTCCCCAGCAGGGAGGCCTGGACACGGAGGGGCCTCGCTGCCACCGCCCTCAGTCTACAATGAAACATGGAGACAGTGGGGGTCAGCGAGGGGGGATGCGATGGGGATGGTGATGGTGGTGGTGTCACACGCAGTCACAGTCCCAGCCCCCGCCCGCCTTCTGCCTCATGATGCCCTCCCTTCCTTGGCACCCACAGGACAAACTCTCAGGCCATGGAGCAGCTGGGCAGCGACACGGTGTGAGCCAACGTGCACCACACACGCTCAGCGCTGTCTTCAGCGCCTGGCTACTTTGGGGGTGCTTTCTACTGACACTGTGGCCTCCTCTGTGCCAGGTGCGCCCAGGGACAAGGGAGGCAGAAAGTGTCTGAGAAGATGAGACCAGGGAGACCTGGGACTTAGAAGTTCCAGGGGACACAGAAGGCGCAGTACGGAGGGCACAGAAGAGCCAACAGAGGTGGGGGGAGCTGAGGGCCACGTGGACATTCCTTTGTGGGCTGTAAGCACCAGGGTGAAAGACAGTCCTGTCTGTCAGAAAAACAGTACCAGAAAGGGACAGGAGACACACACCTGCAACCCTAGCATTTGGGAGGCGGAGGCAAGATCATTGCAAGTCTGAGGCCAGCCTGGGCTACAGAGTGAGCTCAAGGCCAGCCTGCTCTCAAAAGTGAGGCCCTGTCTCCAAAACAGAACACAACAAAAGTGGACACAAGGTGAATAGAGAAGACAGACTCGGGGCAGCCTGGGAGGCGGGGCGGGGCTCCGGTGCCGGCTCAGTCCGGGCAGTGCGCTAACGTAACACTGTCTGAGAACACACAGAAGAGCCACAGGCCCGGGGTCGGAAGAGGCCTTGTGCTGCCTGGCCTGCGTGCCCTTGCCCGGGGCTTGCTGAGACTGAGTCCAAGGCAGCATCCTACAGAGAGACTCCACAGAGAAGGCCACCAAGTGTGGCAGCCACGACCTGAGCCCAGGATAGCCAGGGTGAGGCTGAGTGGCAGCTCCTGCCACCTTCACACACACAGACACCGCCCCGTGGTCCACCAGCCGCCATGACATGGGACAAAGAACAGACAGCACCTTGGCACACAGAGGGTCTCACAGCACTGTGGAGGGACGGAGGGAGTCGGGGAGAGAGGGAGGAGGAAGCCCGGCCGGCACCCGGACAGGCTCGAGGCGCCGGGATGAGGATGAGCTGCCAGGACGCAGAACCTCTGCTGCAGCCCACGGGGCAGGGGCGGGGCTCCCCACCTCTCCTGCCTCCCCATCCTGATGGTGGACGATGGCAAACAGCAATGGTGTGGGTGACAGATGGCTCCTGGAGACTGAGGGGCGGTGCCAACTGACAGAGAGTAAACCCTCTCCTCGTGCCGTGCCCTGACTGCATCACACACGTTCCCCATCCTCGAGCTGCAGCCACACTCGCCGTGGGACTGGGCCCAGCGTCCTGTCCCACAGCCCCTCCCCTCACCCTGTTGTGGTCCCCGGCGACCCCCTAGCTACCTTCACGGTGCCTCCTGCAGGCAGGTGGCCCACGTTATCCAGGGATCCCACCTTGGCCTGGGCCTTCTCCTTGAAGTTCAGCTTCTGGCTTTCAATCTTGACATCTCCCCCACCTGGAACAGAGGACCTGGTCACGGAGGGCGGCAGGGGAGTGAGCCCGGGATTCAAGGCTCCCCAAAGACTTTGTGCCTGTCTAGAAATGGGGAGGCTCAAATGAGGTGGCATCAGGAGCACGCTTGCCAGAAAAGGCGTGTTCTTGCCAGGCCTGACGGCACAGGCCCGGGGTTCCAGCTTGTTCACCCCCTCCTGGGCAACTAGTAAGACTATCTCAGATGTTAAAAGCAAGCTAATCGTACAGCTCAGTAGGAAAGCCCTGGGTTCAACATCCAGTACTACAAAAAGAAAAGGCTGCCCCGTGGGAGAGCAACAGACTCCACACACAGGGAGGGAGCGCCCGTCCCAGGACCCGGGCCCCACTCACCAGGCTTGTGCTTGATGTTCGCCTTGGAGCCGCACTTGGAGGAGACCTTGGAGATGTCCACCTTCTTGCTCTGGATCTGGACCTGCAGAGGATCAGGAGCTCTTGGTGCCTCGCACAGAAGGGAAGGCAAAGGTCAGACCATGCGGCCTTCACCACCTTCTCCGGACAGAGCTTCCTCTCACCCTCTTCCAGTCCCCACCTCAGTAGCTCAAGGCCTGGAGCTGCACCTCACCTCTGGCCCAGCTCTAGGCAGAGCAACGCCCTGCTTCCCACACACGCGCGGGCCAGGTGCCCTGCACACAGCTCCTCGCAGCTTTCAGATCTCACCCATCCACTGCGGCCCAGAGGTCACCTGGAGTAACCTCCCAGCCCATTTCTTCTCTTTCACTTTTTTGGTGGTGCGGGATGGTGGTGGGGTGGTGGTATTGAACTTAGGAGCTGCACCCTCAGGCCCTTAAAATTTTTTTTTTTGAGACAGCCTCACTAAGTTAATGTAGTTGTCTGGGCTAAGCTCAAATTGCGACCTCCTGCCTCAGCCTTTGCAAGGCCAGAATTGCAAGTTGTAGCACCATGTGTGGGCCCTCCCTCTGACAGCACAGGGACACATATACCTGCGCACTCCCACTGAGTTCATGTGGTCATCAGTTTCATAGTGCACAATAATCCCTCCGCATCAATCAGTCCCAGGGCTCATGCTGGACATGGAGGTTATTTTCTATCTTTCATTTCAACAAATACAGCCAAGTGAGGGTGACCTCAGTGATTCAGACCCCTCCCTTGGGCAAGATCCCTGGGCAAGGACTGACTGTTGCCCAGGTCTTTTTTTTTTTTTTTTTTTAAGACAGGGAAGTTCACACTGGCCCTGAACTCACTATGTAGCCCAGGCCAGATTCAAATTCACAGCAATCCTCCTGCCTCTGCCTCCCAAGTGCTTGGATTACAGGCGTGAGCCACCACGGCCGGCTCCCCCTCCTCGTTTTGAATTTTATTTCACAGCAGGGTCTTGCTCAGTTGCTCCCAAGAGACTCCAATCTCCTCCTGCTTCAGCCTCCCAAATGCTGGGATCACAAGTGTGCACCACCACATCCAGTGCTTGGTTCTCCTTTAAAAGCAGCCAGAAGATTGTCATCAGGGTCCTTCTACCTTGCGTGACCTCTCCTGACGAGGCCTGATGGTCCACCTTAGATCAACTTGGGAAACCACACTGGCTTCAGGCCTCACAGCCACACTGGAGGCGGCCTGCTGGCTGCCCTCAGGGCCACGCCGATGAGGATCAGCAAGCCGCAGAGCCAGACAGCCCTTGGTGGTCGACACTTACCAGCCTCCATTCATCTTCTGCTTGTCCTCTAAAACCTAGATGCAGTGACACACGCCAGTAACGCCAGCACTTGGGAGGACAGCATGAGAGGATCATGTATTTGAGCTCAGCCTGTACCACATAGCAGGACACTGTTTTGTGGGACAGTCAATGAGGAAAGTTTCGCTTAATAGATGTAATCAGGCCAACAAAGGAACAAAACTGGGATGATAGTTGTGTCGCGGTGCACCTGAGCCCACAGATCACAGCACTGACAGAATCATGAGCATGACAACCAAGGGCTGCCTGAGGGAGAAAACCATGCGCTAGAAAAGTCATGCCAAACTTGAGGAAAAATGCAAAACATTCATTTCAAAAGGCATGGTTGTGCCCCTGTAATCGCACTCAGGACAACGGGGCAGGAGGATTCCAAATTTGAGACCACCCTGAGCAACTTAGCAAGACTTACCTCAAAATAAAATATAAAGGACTGGGGAGCAGCTTAGTGGTAGAACTAGCCTGGTAGGTGTAAGGTGCTGGGTCCCTCCCCCAGCAACACACAGGCACACATGCACAACAACGTAGGGAAAACAGAGACAAAGGTTAAGTTATGGTACAAATAAAAACGTGGGGATGTAGTCACAGAATTCAGCCTGCTAATCAAAAGACAGTTAAGGCGAGGGGTACAAGAGAGGGAGAAATGGGATAAAATAAAATTTGTTAATAAAAAAGCTGATCAAAACCAGGCACAGTGGCACACAACTGTAACCCTAGCACCTTGGGAGGCTGAGGCAGGATGGTTCACAAGTTTGAGCCCAGCCTGAGCAATCTAGTGAGACCTTCTATCAAAATAAAAAATACGAAAGGATTGGGTATGTAGTCCAAATAGGCCCTGGGTTCATTCTCCAGCACTGAGGGGAGAAAATACGGAAGAGTATTTGTACAGTTTTGTTTTGTTTGAGACAGGGTCTCACTCTGTAGTTTGGGGTGGTCTTGAATTCATCATCATCCTGCCTCAGCCTCCCGAGAGCTGGGATTACAGGTGTGCACCACCACACCCGGCTTAAGAGAAGGTTTTAGACTGACAGAGTATGTTATTAACACATATATTCATTTGTGCTCCTGACTCGTCTGTTCCGAAGAGATGTGGGATGTATCGATGTCATAGCATACACACAGAGCCCCCAACACTAATCTTTCACATAGTGAAAGAGCTGTAAAAGATGTACCAATTCAGTATTTTTTCCCAATAGAACATATTTTAAAAGGCTGAGTTCACTCCCTTAACAGAACCCTCCTTGGAGATACCGCTCCTTCCTTCTGTGTGAGGTGGGGGCCTGATGGGGTGGATGGAGCCATGTGCTATGCCTACTTTACAGCTGACCAAGTACCCACTCCCAAGGTCAGGCTGCAGCTCCCAAAGCCAAGCCTGCTCCCAAAGGACACCTTCTTGGTGTGCAGCCAGCATGGTGCCTGGTCCTTACCCTCCCTGCAGGCTTACTTGGCACACATGCCAATCAATCTCTGCTTAAAGGCGCTGCTGCAGAGGCCAAAGTGCCATCACATCGTAACCTGGCCCTGCCACTGAAGTGGCTGTGCTGGACAAACGAGTCCCTAGGCTCCCATCTGGGCATGTCTGAGTGCTGGCTGGCACTGTTCCAAACCTATATGTGAAGTACGTGTGTGCGTCTGTTCCTATCCTATATGTGAAGTATGTGAAGAGTGTGTGTGTGTGTGTGTGTGTGTGTGTGTGTGTGTGTGTGTGTGTGTCTACACAGCAGGCCTTTTAGTGGCAGTGGTGCTGGGGGCTGGAGCACACCTCACTCCTGGCAATCTTACTCTCCCCCGCCTGAAAACTGCTCAGAGCAGCTTCCCAGCCTGAGCGCAGAAGCCCTGAAACTGCATTCACACTGAGAGCCCTGCAGACAGCCATGCACAGGCAGCATGGAAAGATGGCAAAAGGTGACAGACAGGTCACGAAAGACCATCCTCAGAGCTCTAGTGCACCCTGCATGCCCCACACATAACAGCCTCTGTGTCACACTCCAGGAAGCAGTGTTCCCAGGAATCCTTGCTCTCATCTCCGCTATGGTGGCTGGCCTTATCACTGGGACGCTACATGTGGCCATCACCTGCCTGGCTCCCATGGAGACCACAGAGTGTCGGAAGGCTAGGACACAGCGGCTAAGCTCTGGGGAAAGGAGCACCAGAAGAGATAACCAGAACAGGAGCAGGACAGGGTGTCACCCTGGTGAGTACGGGAAGGACATGGAGCTGAACACAGCCCAGGGAAGTCCACGTGGGACTAGAGAAGCACTGAGAGCTGGGCCCCATGTGACGGCTCACAGCAGGCCTCCAGTACAGCTCTGCAGATCACAGCGGCCTGGCACCATCTCGTGGACAAATGGAAATGCACGGGGTGTTAAGAGAGTCTCACTAAAGTGCTAACTTGCTCAGGCTGGGCTCAAACTTGAGATCCTCCTCCTCCGAATGCTGGGATTATAGGTATATGCCCCCACACCCTGCTAATCAAGGGACTGAAGGAAACAAAGGGAATTAGGGAGAAAGGGAAAAGAAGGTAGGAAGAGAAAGAATGGACAGAGGAAGGAGGAAGAATGATCAATAAAGGGACAAGCAGAGATGGAATAGGAGGAAAACCTGATTACTTCTCTGACTTTACAATGGCAAGGACTCAAGGACGGCACTGGGAGAGATGGACTCACCAAGAAGCATCACAGCTACCAGACGACAGGCCTGTAGTGGTCAGACCAAGTGTCTGCCCACAGAGTGTCACTGGTGCGGTCTTGGGACTTCAAAGACCCCAAGTCCAACACTGCCGAGCACCCAGCCCTCCCCTCCCCCGCTGGACTGCTTCTTGTCGGAAGACACAGCCTGGACCCAGGTTCTGTCTACAAGAGCTGGCCTTGTCCCTGGGGTCCCCACAGGAGGCTATGCCTCAGAAGCTGCTGTGTATACTTACATTCCCACCTCCAGGGACATGCTTAATATTGTCCTTGGAACCACACTTGGACTGAATATGGCTGTAGCTCACTTTTTTGGAGACTATCTGGACCTGGAATGTTAGAGAACAGAAAAACAACACAAAGGGAAATGGCTGGTTAGAAGTGACACGGGGCAGGCAGGGAGGCCAGGCCGCACATGGTCATGGTGACAGAAAGGGAGGCTGAACTTCTGTCCCCACCTGTGGCAGAACAAGTGTGGGAAAGCACAGGAAAAGACTCAGAAGGAGCGAGCAAGGGAATGAACACACGGACAAATAACATGACAACATGGGTAGGGGCTGCAAGGTCCTCACAGCGCTTGGAGCTGAGCACCTGAAGCTGGGCTGGGGCACGGGCTGGGGCACACCAGGCCTGGACCGCAGCTGGCCCCAATGCCCACAGGCCCACTCTACCACCCTGCCCTGCTGGCTCTCTTGAGCTGGGCACAGGCTCGTCAGTTCTCTGCGAGGAGTGGACTGACTCTCAGTCTGGACTGGAGCTGATGTAGCCAGACTGCTCAGAGAAGCGGATGCTGACGGGAAGGAAGAGATGCTAGGCACAGGAAGTACAAATGGATACAGAAGCTGGACAGCAGGGGCGTGGGGTCCCACAGCTGTCCCCATGCCTAGCCCAATTGTCTCAGGACTCAAGAAAGAGAACAGCAGAGGTTTGGAGTTAGATGTATTATTTTTTCTTTTTGGTCTCCCTATGCAGCCCAGGCTGGCCTTGAACTTGCAGCAACCTTCTTGCCTCTACCTCTGAGTGTGGAATTGTAACTGTGCCATCATGCTCAACCTGGATATATTATTTTGTGGTACTGGGGACTGAACCCAGGCCCCTACATTGAGCTATCTTCCTGGCCCTTTTGTTTCTGATTTCAAACAGTCTTCATAAGTTGCTAGGCTAGACTCAGACTTATGACCAAACCTGCTGCCTCAGCCTCTTCAGCAGTCAGGATATAGGCCATGTGTTACCTGCCCAGACAGAACTAGTTTTTGACTGGAAGGTCCAACATCCTTTCCTTCTAGAGTCTTCCAGATGCCTAGTCCTGTATCCTATGACTTTCATATCCAGAGAAAACAGCTGTAGGCAGGGCTGTAAGGTGTTCAACCCTGAAAAAATCATTTGTGTTGTTACTAGTGGTCAAGCAGACCTGGCTCTCAGGGTCTGGAACACAGTTTGTCCTGGGCCTCCCAGGGAAGGACAGGTGCCAGCCTCCTTCTTTCCTTCATGCATCCTTCACAAGTGACGCAAGCTCCAGACAGCAGAGCTCCCCCAGGATACAGAAATCTGCCCTGAGAAACTAATCCACAGCCCTGGTTGCATGCCTTGCCACTTCCTACCTTATTCCCATCTTCAGTGATAAGAAATGAGACCTGTCTGATCTGCAACATACCATACTGGCCTCTTGAAGGGACCAGAAGTTATCATGAGTTCCGCAGGCTGAGATTTCTTTGCCTGGAGCCTAGGGACAAGCTGCGCCTAGACAGCAGAGGCCTTGGGCTGCTTTTGCTCACCTTTGCTGCATTCCCTGTACGGAGGGGATTTCTACTCAGAGAAAGATCTGAGTTTGCAGTTCAGGTGACATGGGCACCACGATAAACAAAGCTATTGCTATAGGCAGCAGTTTTACAGGGGCATTAGGGTTCCAGGTGCTGCCATGGCTCATCAGGAACAACTCTGGGCATGCCATTGTCTGCATTTCAGATCACCATCAGCGAAGGATGCAACTCTCAGTTCTTGGGTCCTGCCTATCTACCCATCTGTGTGTCTGTCAGTCCGTGAATGACTGAACCCAGGGCCTCTGCATGAGCTGCATCCCCAATTATTCTGAGACGGGGTCTCACTAAGTTGCTAAGCTGCCGAGGTCGGGCTTGAACTTGCTGCTCTTCTTGCCTCAGCCTCTCAAGTGCTGGGATTACAGGAATGCGACATTCTACCCAGCTTCAAAATAAAAACTTTTAAAAGGTCTGGGGATGTACCTTATTGATAGGAGTGACTCTGGGTTTGATTCCTAGTACCTTTCCATCCACAAATAAAAAAGAGCTGATGAGTTTCCAACTGTGTGCTTTCAGGGGTTTATACAAAACGTTTCTGGTGAGTCATCAAAGAGCCAGGAATATGGGCAAGAAGTGAAGCTAAAGACAGTAAAAAAGTATAATAGAAGGGAAAGTGACTCAGGCTGGAAGAAAAATGTTACCATCTTTTACCTCCCAGAGGTGAGTCTAAATAAAACTCACTTTCCCAGCAGGCGATTTCTGTGCACTCGCAATGGGACCAGCTGTTTTAGTGACTGCGTTAGGTTCAGGCTTTCGAGCTGTGGCAGCCGCCTCTGTTTTTTTCTCTACTTTGGCCTGGATGGAGATAAAGGGAGGGGAAATTTCAAACCAAGAGGACGAAAGAGCCCAGATGCCAAGAACAGAAGAAGGCCATAGAGAACTCCAATCCAGGCCAGGCCACCAGGCAGAAGCAGGTCCCTCCTGCCTGTAGGAAAAAGCACCCCTTCCCTAGGACAAAGCCAGACACTCCTGACCACAGCAATGTGGGGAGATGAGCCTCAGGCTAAAGTCTTGGGCCATGAAGAGGCACCTGGGACATGATTCTCAGCAAGGTCGGAAGCAAGGCTAAGACGACCACATTAGTGTGCATGGGGTTAGCACATCCAAACTACAGCCTCTAACATGCTGCTATTCCTCAGACGAGCTGCCAGGGCCACAGGGAGCCCTATGGGTAGAAGGACTGCTACACTCTTCTTTCACATGCACTGAAGCAGGAAAAGAACTCAACCACCAAACCAAGCTATGTAAGACCTCCTTAACTCTGACATGACAAAAGTGTTCTGAAGAGTATAGACCAGGGAAGCAGGGCCACCAGCAACACAGCTTAGCCTGGCCACAAGGGGAAGCCTGAAGGCCTTTCAGATAATGCTTCCCAGGGCATGGCTGTACAGCTGAGCAGGGTTCCAGCCCTTGTCTAGCCTGACAATCACTGTGCAGGCTAAGAACCCAGCACCCTTGAAGTATGATCCCTTCATAAAAAGATGTCAAACTAAACCCCCAGGTATAGAACAGCAGTCGCCAAGACAGGAAGAGCAGGTGTGGAGCCCAGCCTGCCCATCCCTGCCCCGGAGAGCCAGGCTGAGGTCCCTCAGTCTGTGCTCTAGAGCTGGCAGCCCCACTGGCGTGGCAGATGCACCAGGCAGGAAGCATCAAGGAGGGGAGCCCCAACTCACCCGGCCTCCTCCAGGCTGGTGCTTGATATTCTCTGTAGAGCCTACTTTGGAGCGGACATTCTTCAGATCAGGGGCAGGGGCTACAGTGGCTGGGCGGCTCAGCTTGGGAGCAGAAGAGCTGGGCTTGGCCGCAGTGGGCTTCTTGTCCACGGAGGGAGACACGGTGGGCCGGGAAAGTGGGGTGGGCTTGACACGAGTTGGGCCTGCTGTGGCTTGGGGGACTGCCCCTGTATGCATGGCGGTTTTCTTCACAGAGCCGGTGGGGGTGCTCTTGGAGCGACTCAAGTCAGCTGCACGGCAGGAAGGAGAGGTAGCAAGGGGTGAGAGCGAGAGAGAGAAGGGAGCCTTAAAGCACAGAAGCGGGCAGGGTAGGCATTACCTGGTGCAGATTTCGTTGTTGTCTTCTTAGCATCTAAAGGTTTGCCCTCAGTCTTAATAGCTGCACAAACATATTAATACCACATTCAACAAATGGACCGAAGGAGTGGGATGTGATGAATATATTCACTATGCATCACAAACATGGACTAATCAAGAATGTAACATAAAAATAGGACAGAGCATTAAAAATTCAAAGGGCATATCCAATGCTAAGACTCATGATGCATTCAAGTTACTGGGGTGTTCACTCTGAGCTGGACTGTGCGGGCCTCAGGAAGACAGCCATGCAGCCCTGAGGCTGTGCACAAGACCAGGAGTTGTGTCTCCTTTTCCCTGCAGTCTCAAGAATATCTTCCACGTGCTTTTAGAAGCAGGTGATCAATACACACTTAATAAAGTGAATTGTGTATTTTCCTGTTCTCTCTTCTCTTTTTTTCTTGTGGTGGTGGGGAATGAACCCTGAGCCTTACACATGCCAGGCCAAGTGCTCTACCACGAGCACTGAATTGCCTTTTTTTTTTTTTTCCTGTTTTGAGACAGGATCTTGCTTTGTCCTCTAGGCGGACCTTGAACTCATTATGTATTGAAATGTCTTTTTTGTCTTTCTGTGATACTGAGGACTGAACCCAGGGCCTTCATACTGAGCTACATCACAGCCTTTCTGTTAATATTTTTATTTTTTTGAGACAGGGTCTTACTTTGTAGTTCAGGCTGGTCCTGAACTAAGCAATCCTCCTGCCTCTGCCTCTCGAGTGCTGGAATTTCAGACGTGAGCCATCATGCCAGGCTTTGTTGTATGTCGTTACTGGGGATCAAACGTGGAACCTTGCGCTTGTAAGGCAGGTGCCTGAAGCACTGAGCTAAATCCCTGGCTCCAATTTTTCTTTTTTTAAAGATAATTTCTTGCTATGTAGTTCAAGCTGGTCTCAAACTTGTGGTAATCCTCCAGCCTTAGCTTCTCAAGTGCCAGGATTATAGGTATGTACATCACACTCATAATATTTTTTGTTTTGAGACAGGGTCTAAGTTGTTAAGTTGCCCTGGCTGGGTTTGAACTTTTTTTTAAAGTTTTTTGAGACAGGGTCTTGCTTTCTAATTCAGGCTGGCCCTGAACTCACTATGTAGCCCAGGATAGCCTCAAACTCAAGCAATCCTCCTTCCTGCCTCTGCCTCCTGAGTGCTGGGATTATGGGTGTGAGCCACCATGCTCCGGCACTGTGGTATGTAGTACCAGGAATCAAACGTGGGACCTTGTACTTGCCAGGCAGATGCCAGAACTATTGAGCTAAATCCCTGGCCCATAGATCTGAACTTTCGATCCTGCTGCCTCAACCTCCCAGAGTATTGGGATTATAGGTTGTGTACAATCAGCCTAGGTCCATTTCTTACCATCATTTAAACCCATGGTTACAAAGTATGGGGAACTATAGAGTTGCTAGGACAGGAGCAATAAACTGTAGGTGGGATTTCATTAAGAGTCCTCTTTATTGTCAATGCTTTTGGATACACACAGCTGCTAAACTCACATGGAGATCAAGGCTTGGTAAATAATCAGGATACCATGTTCTCCATCCCCACAGGAAGGAGGGAAGACATGTAACACTCACCAGCAGGCTTCTTGGACACTGGCGCTGGGGGGCTCCTACTGCTTGGGCCTATGGAAACAGGAGCAGCAGCCGGTGCAACCTTTGGAGCAGCTGAGGTGCTCTTGGGTCCAGGTCTGAGGGCTGGGGCTGAGGCTGGCTTGGACAAGGCCTGCTTTTCAGAAACCTTCGCCTCTGCAATGTGCTGGACATGGAAATATGGGAAGGATAAGAAAGGCAGATGAGCCACAGCTCTAAGACATGACATATAGCCCCCCAAACAAATCCTCCAGACAAATCAAGAAACCTGCTGGCTGTGTGATCTGAGGTGAGGAAATGGGGTCAGACTAGCTTGATGATGTATAAGCAAACAGGCCTGAAAAGTGCGTATCACACTGGCACACTGGCCTCAAAAGCAACTGTAAGCTCAGGACCAGGAAAGACTAAATCTACCCATCAGGAGAATGCAAGCTAACAGCAACGCTCAGCCACTGCCACCACTCCTGTGGCTGATGTGTACCAGCAGGAATGAAACAGGGTGGGGCTGAAGATCCGAAGTCTGGCCTGACCTGCAGGCTAGTCTTGGAGAAAGCACTCTTCACCTCTGCACTTAATTTTCTCATGTGGATACAGGAGATCAGAACACAGCCTCAGTAAGTATGCAGCCTTAAGAAAAAGGTTAGGGAGGGGAGGCATCAATCTGGCCTAGTGGCTATGGACAGGTGGGAAAAGACACTATTTTGATAAATAAACATGCTTGTCACTTGAATCAGGAAGCCAAAACACAGATATAGTGGGCCCAGCTCCTTTACTCCAAGAGAAAGGTCACCCAGAGGTCAGGGCATTGAAGGACACAAGCAGGACACTGTTTAAATGGAGTCTGCTAGAGAAGTACTTAGAAATTATGGGTTATGCCAGGCTCATGGTGACAGACATATGCCTGCAATCCCAGCACTCAGAAAGTTGAGGCAGCTGGGGATTTTGCTCAGCGGTTCTGGGACCTGCCTCACAAGTGCAAAGTCCAGAGTTCAATTCCTAGTGTTCCCCTAAAAAAAGAAGGCTGAGGCAGGAGGATTGCCATGAGTTTGAGGTCGGCCTAGGCTAAGTGAGTTCAAGGTGGGCCTGAACTACAATGTAGGACCCTGTCTCAAAAACAAAAAAATAAAAAAACACACACACACAAAAATAAATGATGGGCTGGCATCTAATCAAATCAAGCCTAACTGCCAGTGTAGGGTAATGCCCATTTTCACAAACAGAGGCCTAACTATGATAAAGAACCTTAAAACCAGAATTAAGAACTAGCTCTGCTACCAGTTCTGATGATAATGAATCACAGGACTTTATGCAGAGGGTTTGTTTGTCACTTGAAAATTTGAGGACAAAGCCAGACACTCTCTAGAATGTTCTTCAAGCTTTCAAGGTGACTATGATTCAGGAAAACCTAATGTAGTCTTAGTATTTCAGTAGTAAGAGTAATAAAGATAAAGCAGGCATGGTAGTGCATGCCTGTAATTCTAGCACTCAGGAGAGGCTGAGGCAGGAAGATCTCCACAAGTCTGGGGTCAACCTGAACTAGTGATTTCACAGCCAGCTGAACTACATAGTAAAACCTTGTCTCAAGACCAGAAAAAAAAAAAAAATTACCTGACATACAAATCTCTAAAAGATGTAAAATCCTTTAGGCACCAGGTTCTTGACCTCTCAGCAAGCTGACTGAAGTTCTTTTGTTATTTCTCAGTTTATATTTTCTCCTCTGCCAGAGATCTACCTAATTTTCAGAACAGATCTTTCTCCTTTTGTTTCCTTCTATAAATTAACTAAAGTCATTGGCAAAAATGATTTTATTAGGCTTCCGTTGCTATCAATTTCTCAAAAAAGTTACTACTTGTGTCTTCTGTAAAAGTCAAGGCCAGCTGCAGCTTGAAATATTACCTTAAAAGCCATACTACAAAGGGCTGCGGACAGCTCTGCTGCTTATTCACAGGCTTTAGGAAGGAGCCTTAACTGAGCTTCATGTCCCTCCATCCGACCTGAAGACACCAGTGTCTACATCATGAATGGCTGAGAGAGAACTGGAAGCCAGGAGGGCACACTTCATGGGTGAAACCTCAACAGACACCTCTCTCCTGGGCTCTTCTCCCCAGGAGCCAAATGCTCAAGAGGCCTCAAGGGGATCTGTCCTCTCAGCCGAGTCACCTGTTCTCTACCCTTTCATTCAAACAAACGGTTTCTAAAGATCCAGAGAAGCGCCCAACTTGGTAAATGAGGACCAGAGAGAAAGCATTGCAAGATTTTATCATCCCTACTCTAGGAAAGCACTTCCCAGTTTCTCAGCCAGGGTTTCAACCTAGACTGCGCCCCCTAAAGGTCCCGTCGGTTCTCTCAACCAGGTGAAATTAGCGCACGCGCATGTTCACACGGGAGGCTCTCGCCACCACAAACGTGGCACATCGCAGGCAGGCTGGCCTACGAAACAGAGCGAGGAGGCAGCTCAGCCCCCACGGCTCTGCTCTGAACAACTCTGCAAAGCTACCGTGGCTCCCAACAAGACTGTTCTGGGAGATCCAGTGAGGGTGACCTGGGAAGCTGGAGATGTCAGAAAAAGCCCCGTGAGAAGTGGCCTAATGGCAAAAGCAAAGTAACTTGTCACACGCGGAGACCAGCTACAAGAGCCAAGACAGCACTAACACAATGTGGAAATTCCCCTCTGGGGGATTAGACAGTGACAACAAAATCTGATGTGGGAATTACACCTACAAAGCGTATCTGATCAGTATGTAGACATGTATCTGACTAGTATACCTGCCAGGTACATAAACAGGCAGAGTAAGGATAGGTCTGGAAAGAGAAGAGGTACCAAAGTAGATGAATACTGCTTCTAAACAGGGCAAGGAAAGACGCAAAGAATAGAAGGGCTTCAAAGGGCCAGCACTGTATCCGTGGGCCCTCTGACTGATTATACAAGCACCTTATTCTTTCCTCAATTCTACCAGCCTAAGTCTGTGGTCTGGCAGCAAGAGGAGCCTGTCTGAAGGGCACAGGGAAACCGGCTCCCTGGCATGGGACTTGCAGACTACTTACCTTCGGCTTTGCATCTCTCGCAGATAATGTGGAAGTCCTGGAAGTGGCAGCAGCAGAGCGTTTGGGTGGGGCGGCAGGTACTAAGCCTGAAGCAAGACTCATGGGTTTTTTATTCGCCCCACCAGGGATGGTGGGAGCTGGCTGCTTAGGGACAGGAGTGAGCTGTGCTTTGGCTTTCGATGTTGAAGTCTTTGCAGGTTGAGTGGTGGCCAAAGGCTTTAGGTTGATTGTTGTTTTTAAAATATTTTATATATTTATTTTTTAAAGGCCAACATCAAACACACAGACAAGAATAAAAACAAATTAAAAAAGTATAAATTGCACAATTCAAAGTAAAATTTTAAATAATGAAGCTGATGCAACTGAAAATTAGCATTTCTTTCTTCTGAGCTCAGAAAACAGGAAAACGAAAACCAGGATAGAGAGAAAAAAAGTGAGGATTTTTTTTTTGTGTGTTGCTAGGAATTAAACCCAGGGTTTCATGCATACTAAGCACATGCTCCACCACTGAGGTACAACATCAGCCCTGTGGACATTCCTTAATGACAGTACCATAAGGCTCAGTAATTTGGCACCTGAATATTTAACATCAGAATAGCTTTACATTATACAGTAGCTATAAAAATTTTATAAATAAAATTATCAGCAAGTGATTAAACTATTATTATCTGTATTTTTTTGTTGGTGGTGGTGTTTTTTGAAACTGGGTCTTGTTATGTCACCAAAGCTGGCCTTAAACTCACAACCTTTCTGCTAGCTGGGATTGTAGGCACATGCTACAGTGCCCAGGTTGTTGTTATTCACTTATCTGTACTACTAGGAAATGAACCCAATGCTGTACCTCTGGCTCTTTTTTAATTCTTTTGAGACAGGATCTTAAGTAAGTTATTAAATTGTTGTCCTGGATGGTTTGACCTTGTGTTCCTTCTGCTTCAGCCTCTCAGAATACTGGGATTATAAGCATGCACTACCTCACCTGGCTCTATTATTTGTATCTTGATGTGGAAATATCACTGTATCTCAAAGTGTAGCATTTACACTTCTGCAAAAAGTAGAAGAAAGTAGCTGGTTGTATCAGTGCACACCTGTGATCCCAGCACTCGGGAGGCTGGAGTATTCCTGAGAGTTCAACATCAGCCTGGGCTACATAATGAGGTTCAAGGCCAGCCTCACCTACATAGGGAGACCCTGTCTCAAAGAAAAGAAAGCATAAAAAAGTATCGGGGAAAAAAAGTAAAGTTATGAGCCACCTTAAAGACCTGCATTCCCTTTTCATAAACACATATTTCAGAGGACTATAATTGTCTTTTTTGTAAGGGAAGGATAAACAACCTCAATGGAACTTTTTTACATAGCTATGTAAGCTAAGAGGGTGAAAGGCAGAAAATTTAAAGTTTGGGTTACCCTACTATAATAAAACGGAAACATTAAGATATTTTCTGCTGCATGTGGTGGCACATACCTGAGGGACAGGAAGACTGAAGTGAGTTTGCGGCTAGTCTGGGTTAAAGAGTGAATTCAAGGTCAGTCAAGACCCTGTCCACCCCACCCCTCAAGATATTTTCTAAGCACTTCTACACGCTCAGAAAAAAGAAAACACATTAATGATTCAAGCAATAGTAGCAGAAGGCACTGTTTTCTAAAAATCACAGCAGTGGAAGACAGCCACCACTCTGGCACCTACCTTTGTTTTCTTCTCTGGGCTTGGTGGGAGCTCCTTGTTTGGTGGGGTAGAGATGTCATTTCCGGTCACACTCACAGCTGCTTTTCCTTCTTCTGGTCTGGCTATTCCTAATGAGGGTGGTAACTGGGAATTATTTAAAGCAAGTATTTTTTACCTCCATTTCAAAAAGCTAGGTATAGCAGACAGAGCACTAACTCGTACTTCATCCCGAAAACAATTCCACAGGTTTGTGCTGCTGCAGTATAGACAAGACTCCTCAGGTCTCACTGCTACAGAAGACCATTTTAGATTCCAGAGATGCAGGGAGCTAGTCCCTGTGGAGGAGAGATCTCAACGGGGTTTGTACAAATGATCAGAGGAGGGAAATGGCATTTAAAAGTTCGGTTTCCCATCCCTAGAGACAAGCAAAGAGGTGCTGTCATCCAACCAGTGCATACAAGGGACAAACAGCTCTTCAATCAGAGTCTATCTCTTGGAACAAGGGGTTGAAGAGAGATGGGGTAAAAGCCAGAACCTCATCCAGTATCCTCCCTTTACTTCCTTTCCCTGTAAAGAACCACTTTATGGAGGATGTGAGATTACCCTGCTCCAGTTCTAGCAGTGACCCAGATTTGCAACAAGGGGGAGGAGACCTTGGAACTAGACCCGGTGCTACAAATAGTCAACGGCCGCAGGCAGCATGACCGCCTCCCAGTGGAGGGGCTGAGGCATACTTCAGCAGGGCTGTGGCTGAGACCACTCAACATTGCAGCAGTTAGAACCCTGATGTAGGCAGAGTACAAAAGGTGCACAGTACTGGGCCAAAACAGCTAAGTGCAGCTAGAAAAGAAAAAAATCCAAAACGCTAAATGCCAAGCAAAAAAAAATCTGAGCCTCATTTATATCAAAGACAAAGAGCTTATAATATATTCCTACAAATCAGTGACTCTCAGAAAAAAGAGAACTAAAGAATATGAACACAGTTTATAGGAAATAAATACTTTCTGTGCATATGAAAAAGATATCTAATCTTAGGTATCCGAGAAAAGAAAATTAAAATTATGTTGAAATGCTTTTTTTTGGTAAAGAAACATTTTTTATGTGGGTGTCCTGTCTCAAAGCAGGTTAGTTAGTTACAAGACTGTAGAGAACATAGCCTGTGCACAGACCTCCCTGCCCCAAATAACCCCCTCAAGGGATGGACATTTCCCTCTCTCCCTAGGCTCCTTGGATATTAAAAATGTTTCAGCAGCTTTGTATTCATCAGCTGGACGTTGGACACCATGTCCGTGCCCTGTGCCTCGGCTTCAGTAGCAGTAAGCAGCTGCAGGTCTCCCCTCAAACCAGCCCAGCCCACACAAGGTTTTGCCCCACCTCAGATACGGAACCAAAACAGAAAGCAAGTGGGTCCCCTGCACTGAAGTGTTGAGCACGGCTTGAAATGCTACTTTCAGCCCGGTGATGGCACATGCCTGCAACCCTAGCACTCGGGGACCCTGTCACAAAGTAAACACTTGAGAACACAGCTTAGGACAAAGGTTTTGACTTCAATCTCCACCACCTACAGGGGGAGGCGGGGCCCTTTTTGACTGAATATATTATCAAATATCTTAAAATTTAAAATAAGTATTAGGAAGAAGGTGAGGTGAGGAAATACAACACTGGTAATACTGGTGAACTGGCACAGCTCTCTGGCAGGGCAGTCTGATCTGACCAAGGCTCTAAAAACTGTGCTGCAGAAAAATTTCAATCCAGAAATGCAACTTCTAAACCAAGCAGGCAAAGTGGCACTGGGGAGGCTGAGGCAGGAAGATCTCTGTGAGATCTCTGTGAGGCCAGTGTGAGTTCAAGGCCAGATTAAACTATATAATGACACCTTGTCTCAAAAAAAAAGAAAAAAGAATAAAACAAAAGTCTATCTCATTTTAGATATATATTTTACACAACGGCAAATATGAACGATTTAACACCAGATATCACCTCAAAAAGCAAAACACTAAACAATCTTTCAAAGTTTCTTAACAGGAAGCAGAAATATAATGTAATTATGTATGATGGCACATGCCTGCAATTCCAATTACTTGGAGCCTGAGACAGGAAGAGTCCAAGGTGGAAGCCAGGCTGGGCAACTTAGTAAGAATCTGACTCAGAATAAAATACCCAGTTCAGGGGGCTGGGGATTTAGCTCAGGGGTTCCAGGCACCTGCCTTGCAAGCGCAAGTGCCCAGGTTCGATCCCTGGTAACCACATACAACAATGCTGGGCGTGGAGACTCACACCCACCAGCAATCAGTGCCACATACCACAGTAATCCCAGCACTTGGGAGGCAGAGGCAGGAGGACTGCTGTGATGTGAGTTTGAGGCTGAGCTCACGGCCAGCCTGAACTACAAAAATGAAACCTGTCTCAAAATAAATAAAATAAACAATTCAATCTCCAGCACCATAAACAAATAACGCAGGAATATCAGTGTAATGTCTTATTCTGGAAAGATAAAGTATGAAAAGATTCTTTTATTACTGATATGGAATCATCCTCGCCAAGTAAAAAATAACTAAACATGGCACCTAACAGTATGTATACCATGAGACCGTCTGAAAAGGGACTGGGAGAATATACTGCTGTAAATACCACTGAATACACAAAATAGTAACCTAATTTCTTCTCTTCTGGGGGTGGGTAAGACACAAAATTGGAGAAGTTAGGAAGCCATAAATTTTTATTTTCTTAGAGACTTTCAGGACGTTGAGAAGACATGCAGAGGGAGGGCTTATGTACTCACTGCCCCAAGCCCCCACTGCTGACCTTCTGCAGAACCAGAGCAAACTATCAAAACTGGCAACTGAAATTGTATGATCTTTATAGCTTATTCAGAATTTGCCAGTCTTCATTTGTGTGCACTTCTGTTGAACTTAACGTCATTTCCTGTTACCCTGACCAACCAGGAACAATTCTTCCACCATCAAGAGTGCTCAGTCTTGCTACCCATCCCTTCCAGACCCCTCAGTCTCTGGCCACCACTGTTTTCTGTCTCTGAATTAACTTCAGGCCTACGTAGGGTGAGAGGTGAGAAAAGACACCCTTGCCTCTCTCAGCCCTGGCAGGGAAGCATGGAGTCTTTGCCACGAAATACAGTGTGAAGTACGCTGCTGGGCTGTCTGGCAGAGCCGAAGTCTCACTGTGTTGCCCAAACTGGCTCAGAACTCCTGGGCTCAGGTGCAGCAGCTCAGGCCACGCCCCAACAGGCCTGACAGTGCGGGCTTCCTGTGGGTGTGCTGGCAGCTGCTGCTCTGCTTCTCCTTTGATGGAGTTTTCTCATGAATGGGTGCTGCAATTCTTTTGAATTTTTTTCTATGTTTATGATTTTCCTTTTTTATACTGCACATATGGTGGGTTATTCTTGTTATTTTGATTACTGAATCAATCTTGTATATTTGGAGTCTCACTTGGCTTTTATACACATTGCTGGGTGTAATTTGGAAACATTTTTTGTTAGAATTTTTTCATCTAATTTTATAATAGTTATTAATTTAAATTTTCCATTTTTTAAAATACTATCTGTCTCATTCTCATAGAAAGAGACTAACCTCATAAAGTTAGGAAGTATTCCTTCTTTAATATTTTATGAAAGAATGTATGTAAAGTTGGCGTTTAATCATTCTTTTAAAAAATTAAGTCTTAATTCAGTTGTTTGTTTATTGATTGATTGTACCAAGGATTAAACTCAGGATCTTGCACTTGTGAGGTAGGTGCCAGAATCACTAACTCCTCAGCCTGTGTCACTTATTCTTTAAGTACACAGGGCTGGTAATTTAGTTCAGTGGCATGGAAGCTGCCTGTCAAGTACGAGGTCCTGCGTTTGATCCCCAGCATGTGCGCGTGAATTCTCCAGTAAAACAATCTAGACTGAGGATTCTTTTTTTCAGGATCTTCTTCTTTCCTTTTGCCCTGTTTTCTTCCCTCCTTTCTTCCCTTCTTTCTCACTGTGGTGTGGGAGATGGAATACAGGGTCTCACGCCAAGCAAATGCTTTATCATTGTACCCTCAGCCTCCTTCTTATTTCTGAGCCAGAGTCATGTTCAGCCTGGCTAAAACATAATTCTCGGCCAGATATGGTGGCACATGTCTGTAATCCCAGAACTCAAGAGGCTGAGGTAGAATCAGCCTTATCAAGTGAAAAATAACTAAAATGGCACATAACAGTATTGTATAACATGAGACTATTTGTCTAAAAAGGGACTGGGAAAGATAATACTGCTGCAAATATCACTGAATACACAAAATCGTAACTCACTGCTGTGAGTTCAAGGCCAGTCTGAATTACAGGGCCCAATAGACCCTGTCTGAAAGAACCAAAACACAATTCAACTGCTTCAGCCTCCCAAGAGCTGGGTTTATACACACTATTATAAGCAGATAGAATTGCTATGTGTTTTTATTTATTTTTTTGTGGTAACTAGAGATCAAAGGCTCAGGGCTTTCCATATGCTGGGCTTATTTTTTAAGATGAAGTCTCATTAAGTTATTCAGGACAAGCTCAAACTTATGATTTTCATGTCTCAGCCTCTTAAGTAACTGGATTTGGAGTCATGCACTACTGAGTCTGGATTTTTTTTTTTTTTTTTTGGAGACAGTATCTTGCCACGTGGCCCTCCTGCCTCAGCCTCCCAAGTGCTGTAATTACAGGCATACAGCACCACACTCATCTAATGATGTTGAGTACACCGCTTTGGATGCCTTTTACAGTGGTTGCTTTAGGTATTTACACACAATATACACACAACCTACTGGTACCAATGTTTAGGACCCTGACCTCTCCATTAACAAAAAATCTTTTCTATACATCAGAATGTGGTATAATATTTGCTTCCATCATCAAATAAACTTTAAAAGCTCCTGAGGACTGGACGTGAACTCACTATGTACCCAAGGCTGGCCTCAAACTCAGAGCCATTCTCCTGCCTCAGCCTCTTGGAGGTGCCATCACCTCCAGTTTCTTGTTATTTCTTTGCATAGTTGTTCAGTTTCACCTTCCCTAGTATTCTGACCACACAAATGCTAGATGTTTTGTTACTCCCACGGGTCTCTGAGAATCTATTCTCTTTTGGTTTGTTTCTTCTTAGTTATTCAGATTTCATAAATTTTATTTATTTATCCAAAGATTGTGTTTTATTCACGGATTGTGTTTTATTTTTTCCAAAACTGGGGGCTGAACAGAGGTGTGCTCTACCACTGAGCTACATCACAGGCCTTTTTTGCTTTGCAGTAGTGTTTCCCTTCAATCTTGTATTTATTATTCTGTCTCAGCCTCCTGAGTAGCTGGGATCAGACCTAGGTTCTCACTCCATAGTTTAGGCTAGCCTTGAACCTACAGTGATCTTCCTGCCTCAGTCTCTTAAGTACTGGGATTACTGGCATACTCTATCACTTTTTCTGGTACCTCTCTCTGCTTCCCTGAGTTCCTTTGCCCAGAAATCTCTCCCTCTGCCTGGTCAGGCATCCTACCTTTCTGAGGCCTAGCTTCAAATGACACCTCCTTCAAAACCTTTTTATGTCAGGCATGGTGGCATATACCCGGAATCCCAGCACTTGGGAAGCAGAAGCAGGAAAATTGCCATGAGTTCAAGAGTAGCCTGGCCTACACAGTGAGACCCTGTTTCAAAAAAAAAAAAAAAAAAAAAAAAGAAGAGGAGGAGGGCCAGGGACTTAGCTCAGTGGCACTGCACCTCCCTTGCAATCACAAAGGCCTGAGTTTGATCCTTAAAACCACAAAACAAACAAATACCCCCTGCAAAAGCCCAGCAAAACCTAAACCTTTCACGATTCACACCTCTCTCAAGAGTCTCTGGCCCCCAGCTATGTCCTAAATTGCTTGAGCACAAAGATAATTTTTAGTGCCTAGACAGCAGCAGTAAATTGTAGGCACAATGAGTGAACCAGTCCTCATAGTTTTTTTCTCCACAGTGTTTAGCAGAGTCCCATTCAATCATTTACCAGGTGAGTGGGTCGGAGGATTTTCCAGTCACCTGCAGATTTTCCTCATCAGCATAAACTGCTCTTAGTGTGAACTAGATCGAGTGAACTAGTTGTGAAACAAGTCTTCAATCAGTACAATCTTTTGTTCGCTTGCTTAGTGTTTGAGAAAGGGTTGGTCTAGCGAGGCCTGGAACTCACAATCTACCTGCCTCGGCCTCCATGCCCGCTTCACTCCTGGCTATCTAGATGGTACATGGTAGTCAGCTGGGTGGCTGAGGATCAAATGAAGATGACAACTGGTTTACAAGGAGCTTACAGTTCTCACATAGATAGAAACCCACAACAGCACAGGGTACCTGAGTTCTTAGGACTCAGAGCTCTTAGAAACCCTGCTTATTTCCAGGAAAAAAACAAACAAACCTGCCCTGTTCCACTTACCACTGCCCTGGAAAAGCACATTTCTTATTTTCAGAGGGGGAAGAAACAAGAAATTTCATCAAAATGTATCAAAAGGAATAAAGGAAGAACAGTCCCCAGGAAAAGAGACTATTTTTCACTAATAAAACATCTTTTAAATTACCATTAACAAGCAGTGACTCACAGTCCTTTGTGCTCAAAGTGGACTCAGAAAACAAGCTTTCCAAGACCAACAATGAGAGCAGGGGGGAGGGCCCTTCAAGACAAAGACCACCGCCCCCACTGTTTACTAGGTTGCAAGTCTCTCCTCTCTGCATTCTGTCTTTTCTTTCTCCACAAAAATTCTCCCAAAACACACATGGAAAGAGAAAACTAGCAGCAAGACTGGGTCAAACATGAAGAACAGGAAAAGAATATTAAATAGCCAGCTCTAAAAGGCTCTTTTTCAGCTTAAACAAAAGTAAAATGTTCTCAAAAGCTGAACACACAACAGAGCTTCCACCCAGACTGCAACTTAATGAGAGGAGGTAGTGCTGATAAAACCATTGTGCATCCACAAAGGATGATAGGTTTTCAAGCAAGAACATCCATCAGTGGATGGTTTACAGCTTACCACGCATCTGGTTCAAACCAACTGGAGCTGAGAGGTGGGGGTTGGGGGATGGGGGATGGGGCGAGCAGGGTGCCAAGAGGTCAAAGAAGAGTCTCTGAATTTTAAATTTTACACACACACACACACACACACACACACACACACCCACCCTGGGCTCTGAACCCATCCACCGCTAGCCTTGCTAGCCTGGCCAGCCCACCCCTTGCTCCTGCCTATCTGTCACTCGTGGAACGTCAGCTTGCCAAGCCAGATGCACTTTGCTCCTCCTCGCCTCACTCCCAGCAAAAGGGATTCGGAGATTCAGCTTTTCCCAGGGCAGGCAGGCAGGACGCCACCGTGCTAGCTGCCTAGCGCCTCTGGTGATCTATCACTTTGGTTCTTCTCTTGCTGTCTGCTTGTTCCCAAAGGAAGCAAAATTTAGAAACATACCATCACGTGGGGTCTCCTCATGCAGCAGTGATGGAGTGCTCTGGGGTGCACTGACCTCGATTTCTTTCCTCCCTGGTTCTGGCTGCTCCTGGCCTCCCTGGCAGACCAGAGAGAGCGAACCAACTCCTGTTTCACCAATGTCTTCCTGTCCTTTTTCCCAGCCTCTTCCTTCAGGAACCTGCTCCAGCTTACTGAGGGGGTGTGGCGGGGCCGTGCTCAGTTCCTTCCTCCCCAAGCGGGTCAGCTCCTCTTCTCTCCTCCCCAGTGCCTCCTCACAGAGGAGAAGAGGCACCTCCTTAGTACAGTGTGCAGGCAGCTTCTCAGCACTCAGCTCTCGGCAAGGGCTGGCTGTCTGTTCCTCGGCCACTGTCATGGAGCGCCTCACAGTAGGGCCCCCCAGCTTCCTAGGCATGGGGCTGGGCACCGGGCTACTGGGGGGTGGCAGCAGGCCAGCAGGCGGCTCGCTTTGGGCAGGCAGCTCAGGGTACTTATCCGCCAGGTTCAGGGCAGGGGGGACTGAGAGATGAGAGCACTCAGACAGGGCCCGGCGCATGGCCTTCTTCTGCTGGGGCGCTTGGTCAGGCATGGCCCCCTCCTCAGAAGAACTCGGTCTCCCCAGCTCTTTATCCTGGTCTCCGCTGACAGAGCCAGCACTCACGCACTCCGGGGTGAACTCCACCATGGTGATGGGTGGAATGGCAGCAGGGGAACACTTATTAGTGGGGGTGGGGTGGGCAAAAGCCACCAGGAGTGGGGGCTCACACTTGAGCTGCCCAGTGCTGTCTTTAATCACCCCACTGAGCGGGCAGCCAGGGGCAAGGCCATTCCCCTCCTTCACTGGACTCGTTTCCCTTGAGCCCCAGGGAACCCCAACCACTGGATGAAAGTTGGGGTTCCAAACACTGGTCTCCTGCTCCTTACCACAGCGGGTGAGGACCGGGGCAGTCTCAGGACAATCCAGATCCGGCAGACTCTGGGGCTCCAGCCCATTCTTCCCTGCCACGTTCGCCTGGACTGTGGTGGCTTTGTTTCTGTCTGGCCCCTCTATGCGTCCCGGATGGAACTCGGCTGTCTTCTGGTGTTCCAAGTTCCTCTCCGCGGGACAGCAGCTTTCTGAAATCACATACCTGCTCTCAAGGTGACCTGAGGTTTGATACTCCTTGTCCTGCACTTCAGTGCCGAGTGCTTTGTCTCGCTTCCCCTCAAAAAAGCAGAGCTTATTCTGCTCCAGGAAGCTGGCGTTCTTCACAAGCCCGTCTTTCAGCTGTCCATCCATGCTGACATTCAGCCCGATTTCATTCAGTTTGCCCTCTGTCCTCTGCCACTCGAATCCCTCTTGGCTGATTTCCTTTGGGGGATCCATCCGGCACTCAGCAGGCTTGCCCTGACAGAGCTGGCTGAGCGCAGCGGCGAGAGAGGCTGGCTGGTTGTCGGAGAGCGACATCGCCTCTTCCACTGCTCCCCCCCTCGCTCCCGGAGCTTTAACACCACCTACGGTCACAGAGCTTGCGGTGACATCAGCGAGTCCCCAGCATTCAGGACAAAACTCGACTTTCCCTAAGCGGCTGGTGCTAAACGTGTTTATCAGGTGGGGAGGAAGGAAGGATGGATGGATTGAAAAGAGAAGGGAACTGCTGTCTCCCTCACAGGCAAATGCCACGGTGAATCTGAAAACGTAATTTCCTGTTAAATAGATCCCCATTCAGACCTGGGCACCAGGGACAGCCATTATTCCAGGTTTCACTGATATAGATACATGTGTGCCCACACAGTCCTTCATGTGATACTATGCCTAACCTTCTGTATTCACCCACTCAAAAAAGCTGTTCTAAAAATAAGCAAGATTCATTTGTCAAGCCCCAGCTCTAACTCCTGAAGAATAATGACTCTAGGAAATTGTTCAAAATTTCACTTAAAAAAGAAAAGACCTTAATCTAATATCCAAACTGCAGGCATTCATTTTTCAGAGGAAGAGTGGGTTTGCTGTCATAGCCACTTGTCAAATTCTCTTGAAAACTGACTGCAGTGGGTCCCCAAATCATCAAGAGAGTGCTGCTAGCAGCTCAGCTTGCAGAAGAGCTCACTAAAGAGCTCATTTAAAGATCCCCTATGGCTCCGGGAACACCCATTCCAACTGTTAAACACCCTTTGTGCTTCTGCTCCTACCCTGCTCCCACTGAGCCCCTTGCATGAGCTGGTCCTTCTGATGGTCCAGCCTCCTGTCCTGATCTCTTAGGGAACACACAGAGGACAATTCCTCTGACTTTTAAATCTCAGGGACTCTGACAATCTGTGGCTGTTTTTCCGACTCACCAAAGTCCACTGCTATTTAGCACAGACAGTCCTTTGCTGTCCTGAACTTCTGAGTTTACAATAGTACAATTCAGGATGGAGGGACCATAAAAGAAGTTATATTATTAAGGACAGGTCACACTTTGAACAAAGATTTGGTTGATTTTTGTTTTCTAGCCCATAAGTCACTATCTTGCACTAACAAGAGTATCTGTGAAATATTCTATTAAGAATCTAAGGAA